>CM076581.1:1418918614-1419081277 GCA_034641835.2 Pinus albicaulis | reverse complement strand
AGAGAAATTATCTACACACGAATCTTATAACAGAAAATAAACAATAGCGAGAGCATAAAACATAAAACAGATAAACACAGAGATTTTCCCCTGGATCCCAAATCGGGACGACCAGCTTGATTTTTCATTATATTCCTTTTAGTGTTACAACACATATATATAAATGCCGAAGCATACATAAACCCCAATCCATTAACCCTGGATTAGAACATAACCGTAGTTCCCTTGACCGGATCTACAAAATACCAGGGGCCGAAAACCATCATACCCCAAAACCATGTGCAAAATCATGCACAAAACATGGGTGGGTCCGCTTATGAGTGGGTCCGCATACCAAACAAATTTTCGTCGGGGCGCTGCCCCGGACCCCAACAGTGGGGGCTGCCTCCCCCCTACTGCGCCCGGTGCAATGTACAACGCGTGGGGCTAGTTGTGGAAAGAATATAACACATACCCAACATTCTCCCACTTGTTGTTTTCTTTCCATAGGGGGCCACAGGAGAGCTTAGTCATTGGGCCAATTCTTCAACACACATTGTTTCTCTACACCAAGAGAACTTCTGAGTGCTCACAGACTTCGTCAATGCATCTGCAACATTCTTCAAAGTGTCCACCTTTACCAGCAACACCCTTTTAGCCTCAACCATATCTTTAACAAAGTGATATTGAACATCAATGTGCTTTGTCTTTGAATGATAAGCAGGGTTCTTAGCCAAGAAAATTGCACTTTGGCTATCACAGTCTATCCTTATAGCTTGCTGTACCAACCCCATACTTGAACATAATCTTTGCAACCAAACTGCTTCCTTGCTTGCATGAGTGGCTGCTATGTATTCTGCCTCTGTAGTTGAAAGAGCCACTACAGACTGTCTTTTACTCATCCAACTGACTACGCCTCCAAATAGGCTAAACACATACCCACTTGTAGATCTTCTTTGGTCCAGATCTCCAGCCCAGTCTGCATCAACAAAACCATGAATGTCCAAAATTCTTTCCAATCCTGGTCTTCCCTGGTAGCACAAGCCATAATCACTAGTGCCACGTAAATATCTGAAAACCCGCTTCACTATTGTCCAATGCTCCTTCCCTGGGATTGACATAAACCTGCTCAATACTCCCACTGCATGTGCAATTTCTGGTCTAGTACAGACCATTGCATACATCAGGCTACCCACTGCACTTGCATATGGAACACGAGACATATACTCCTCTTCTTCTTGTGTCTTGGGACACTGTTCAGCAGACAGCTTTACACCTACAAGAATAGGAACATTCACCGGTTTACTATCCTGCATATTGAACCTCTGCAATATAGTCTCGACATACTTCCTCTGGTTTAACCAGAGCTTCCTCTTCGCCCGATCTCTCTTAATTTCCATGCCCAAAATATAATTTGCAGCACCCAGATCCTTCATGTCGAATTTGGAGAACAGTTGGGTCTTCAAATCTTGGATAATTTCTTTGTCATTTCCAATCAACAACATATCATTCACATACAAGACCAAATAAATAACACGATCACCAATTAATTTAAAATAAACACAGTGATCCTCCTTGCTTCTGGTGAAGCCAAGTCCCCGTATATAGGTATCAAATTTCCGATACCACATCCTTGGTGACTGTTTTAACCCATACAGAGACTTCTTCAACCTGCATACTAGTTCTTTCTTACCCTTCACCATAAAGCCTTCAGGTTGCTTCATGTAGATCTCTTCTTCTAGATCCCCGTGAAGAAATGTTGTCTTCACATCCATCTTTTCTATCTCAAAATCAAATGCAGTAGCAACAGATAAAAGTAATCTAATAGAAGTAACTTTGGCAATAGGAGAAAAAATATCACCAAAATCAATTCCCGGCACCTGGGAATAACCTTTTGCTACCAACCGAGCTTTGTATTTCTCCACCTTGCCTTCTACATTCATCTTATTTTTAAACACCCATTTGCTCCCGATGGGCTTCCTTCCAGCCGGCAACTCCACCAGATCCCATGCCTCATTTTTGTGCAAGGATGCCATTTCATCAACCATGGCCTCCTTCCAGAGTTTTCCATCCTATGAATCTACTGCCTCCCTGACAGTTCTGGGATCATCATCAGTTATAGTTAAGGCAAAACCTAAACAAAAAGCAGATGGACTATACCTTTCTGGTTGCCTTCTTTCCCGAGTTGATCTTCTCACAACTGGAGTTTGTGGCTCTTCCTCTTCTGAGTCTTCTTCTGTTGTAGAGTCTGATTCATCCTCCTTTAGCTCAAACTCTATCTTCTCAGTTTCCTTTGGTAGGGCTTCATGTGTAACAACATCTTTCACCTCTCTAAACACCACATCTCAGCTGTACACAACCTTCCTTGTTTCTGGGTTCCAAAGCTTGTAACCCTTTAAACCATCCTTATACCCAATAAAGATGCACCTTTCACATTTATTATCCAACTTGGTCCTTTTCTCCTTTGGAACATGTACATATGCATCACATCCAAATACCCTTAGATGTGAAAGAGAGGGTTTCTTACCACTCCATACCTCATGTGGGGTCTTATCCTCCAACGCTGATGAAGGTGATCTGTTAACTAAGTAACATGCAGTCTCCACTGCCTCTGCCCAGAATTCTTGTCCTAACCCGATACCACTGAGCATGCTTCTTGCCTTTTCCATCAGTGTTCTGTTCATTCTTTCTGCAACTCCATTTTGTAGAAGGAGCATCATCAGATCCCTTTCCTTTCTCGGGAGCTTTAGATCTGCACTCATTTTCGTAGTGCCCTTCCTTTCCGCATTTCCAACATACCTTTACCAATTTTCCAAGAGATTTAGATCTCCCTCTAGATTTGGATCTCCCACTTGAAACCTTATTCTTGTTTATGTTTTGGGACCTTCCTCATATAGATAAGGCATCTCCATTCTGGCCCTCCATATTTCTCCGTCTCATTTCCTCCGACAGCAAGGCTGAGACAATGTCATCAAAATTCAAGGTAGTTGTATTGCTACCTATTGCAATAACCAGACTATCCCACGAGTCTGGTAGAGAACACAACAAACTGATGCACTTATCTTCATCTGAGATTTTAATATCAACAGATGACAACTGACTTACCACAGTATTGAAGGCGTTCAGATGCTCTGTCACCGAGTCTCCATCCTTCATCCTTAGGTTATACAGCTTTTTCCGCAGGAACAACTTATTCACCAGAGACTTAGATTGGTACAAAGTCCCAATTTTTTCCCACAAATTCTTCACCGTAGCTTCCCCAGATACATTCAACAATACTGAATCTGACACACACAACCGTATTGTGCTCTTAGCCTTCCGATCCAGTTTCTTCTAGTCTTCATCTGACATTGCCGTTGGTTTAGTACCCGGATCTACCGCGATCCACTGATCTTTATCCACCAGCAGATCCTCCATCTTGAGCTTCCACAACTCAAAACTCTGACCATTAAATTTCTCGATCTCTATCTTTCCGCCGCTCGCCATCTTCTTTCACCGCAAGAATCGATTCCGCAGATCTCCCACTGAACAGGGTCTACCACAGGCCCGAGCAAAAAACCCTCAACAACAAAGGCGTCCCCTTGAAGCCGAAACAACTCTGATACCAAATGTAGGTTTTAACCCTGAACAGAAATTATCTACACACGAATCTTATAACAGAAAATAAACAATAGCGAGAGCATAAAACATAAAACAGATAAACACAGAGATTTTCCCCTGGATCCCAAATCGGGACGACCAGCTTGATTTTTCATTATATTCCTTTTAGTGTTACAACAAATATATATACATGTCGAAGCATACATAAACCCCAATCCATTAACCCTGGATTAGAACATAACCGTAGTTCCCTTGACCGGATCTACAAAATACCAGGGGCCGAAAACCATCGTACCCCAAAACCATGTGAAAAATCATGCACAAAACATGGGTGGGTCTGCCTATGAGTGGGTCCGCACACCAAACAAATTTTCGCCGGGGCGCTGCCCCGGACCCCAACAGTGGGGGCTGCCTCCCCCCTTGTGACCCCCCGTCGTGTCCGTGCAACATACAATGCGTGGGGCTAGTCGTGGAAAGAATATAACACATACCCAACATTTTGGAGATATGATCTTTGGAAGTTAGAGTTTTTATGTGCTCCCGACTATGTACAAGAGGTGACTCTGGGAGAATCGTCAACTCTCTCTTTCGAATCAATTTGGAATTTTGTAAAAATTGGTCGGTAGTACATGAACTTACGTTCCCCGTTTATTAAAATTGCAGCCGAAGGAGGAAACAGTGACACGTGGTATGACGTACAAGTTCGCTCTAACCAATCCATAATTAGGACATTGTGGAAGATTGCAAATAACTTTTCCTTGAAGAACCAAAATTAGTTCAAACCTCGTGGCACCGGAAAGATGATCTCGTAGGATACTAAATACCTAAAGATAAAATATTGGGATATCACCTGGGCAAATATGTTACCGTCAATATCGAGCTCAAAGCAAGAAAAAGGTGTGTATTGTTTTTTAAAATTTTCATAATTCTTGTTTGAAAAATCAGTTTGAAGTGATTCCAAGGGCATATTGAAGCATAGATATCAGTATTGGGTTCTAAAATCCCCCCTAAAAATAATTCAACACCCATTAAGCCCTCATAAAGCTCTATTATGACTCGTGAATAGGAAGAAGTGCAACATGATATATCAAAATTACAAGACCAAGTGCAACAAATTTCGCTCTCGCAAAGAGTAACAAAAAATGAAATGGAAGCTAATATGGATGGTTTGAAGAAAGGCGTGGAAGCTAAGATGGATGGTTTGAAGAAAGGCATGGAATCTGAGATGGACGGTTTGAAGAAAGGCGTGGAAGCTAAGATGGATGGTTTGAAGAACAACATGGAAGCTAAGATTGATGGCGTGGTAGCTAAGATGGATGGCGTGGAAGCTAAGATGGATGGAATGGAATCTAAGATCGATGTTATAAAGGAAAACATGTAATATTTTAAGAAATACATGGAAAGTTTGAAGGAAGATTTGGAAAAGTTACTATTGTTGAGATTCAACAAGATGATGATCCTAGTGAAAATTAAGCACCTACACTAGGTTGGGTCCGCAGGCTATTTTTAGGTGTATGTCTATTTTTAGAATTTTGAGAAAATTCTATTTATAACAGGATTCTATTTTTAGAATGGTGAGAAAATTCTATTTATACATGAGTTTCTATTTTTAGATGCATGGCCGAAGTCTATTTATAGATCACATGTCTAAAAATAGAATGCATATCGGTTATTATTATCTCTTAATAATAATTGGACAATAAATAATAATCTATTCTCTTCAAGCACTTGATTTCAGTAAAATGATGTGGAAAACCAGTTTACTGAAGGAATTACGAGTTATAAGGTTGGTTGGTGGGACATGCAAGTGGACTTAGTTATAACTGAGTGATTCGAAGTTGTAACAGAGTTGGATGTGTAGTTATGTGAGTTGTAAAGTAGTTCAACTCAGTTAAGTGATTTAAACTCAGTTGTGCTAGTTGTAACTAAAGATACACTAGTGAGAGATCGGTGAATTAAATATTAAATTAATTCACAAGGAGTGATCTCACATGCAACTGAAGATTTACTACTATTAACTACGTGCGTGTCAGATCCAGTGGAGACCTAGTTGAGAGATAGGTGAAAGGGATAGTTTGACTATCTGTTGTGAAATTAGTGGGTGCACTCATGCAACCACACACAAATTGGAGATGCCAATGAGTATTTTGCAGTTAAGGAAAGGTAGTATCTCATTCATTCATGGATTTTGATCAACAGGGGTTGTGCAGTGGAGGCAAGCTGTCAAGAGGCAGTAAATTGGCGCATGTATTTTTCAGTTTTTGTATGACAGTGTGAGACGATTGTATATTGTACTGAGAGCTCTTGGATTAGAGTTTTGTATGAGATTTTTTCATGTTCCATGATATATAAATAATATATGATAGTGGGGGTTTTAGCTTTATTCTTTCCTGGTAAAAACATTTGTGTTATGTATGATTTATCTTTCTTCATGTGTTTGCAATTGGCGATTAAATTTCCGCAAAGATTTTAGTAGAAGGATTATGTATTTAAAAGTGGAATATAATTGTTAGATCAGGAAAATCCAGGCAATACATAATTTTATTAAAATTTCTACATGGTATCAGAGTAAAGAAGATTGCAATATTGAAGTAGTAGCTGAGTATGTTGGTGGAAAGAATTTGAATTTTCTGCAATAATTTCTTGGTGCGACAGTTGAGTAAACATCGAAATGGATTTCAATGGTTTGTGGCTAGAGTATGCAATCGAGGGCAAATCAAACTACATTGCATGGAAGGACAGGATGGAAGTGGTGCTTGAAGATAATGGCTTGAAGGAATTCATTGACAGTGATGTTCCTAAGCCCACTTCGACGGATGCTGCACTACTTGACGCATGGAAAATGAAAGTAGCAAAGATGAGAAGGATTCTGTTGGAAGGTGTGCGAGACCACATTGTCTCAAGCCTTCATGGGAAATCCACTCCATATTCTATGTGGAAGGCTTTGACAAATATTTTCCAAAGTAGCAGCGACCATAGGAAATTGGCACTGAAGGATAAACTCAGAAATATCAAGATGGAGAAGGGCGAAAATATTCCTAAGCATCTCACAAATTTTGTCCAATTTCAGGATGATTTGGTGAGCTTGGATCTCTTGGGACTTCATAAGAGTTGGCACAGTTATCAAGACTCTGTCAACGGACAGGAAAAACCGTTGTATTGGGAATGACTATGGTCGAATCTAGTTCAGGAGGAGTTCAGGCGGAACACCAGAGATGGCTCTTCATCAAAGCATGATGATGATGAGGATTGTGTTTTGGTAGCCAAGGAAAGGAAAGGGAAGGGGAATAAATTCCACTCAAAATCTGAGTCTAAAGGAAAGAAGCTGGATTTTTCCAAGGTGAAGTGTTTTCATTGTCACGAACATGGGCATCTCGCCACTAAATTCCCACAGAAAAAGAAGAACAAGAAGGCTATTGGAGTTCCAAATGGTGAGGTCCTTGCCTCACAATTTGAACTTGATTTCTCTTTGATCGCATTATTGGTTTCAATTGCAATGGGATCAGTGTGGTATCTTTATAGTAGTGCTTCCTTCCACATTATGGGAGATAAGGAGCTTTTCAATGACTTGGAGGAGAAATATATCCAAATGCATATAGAGATGGGCGACGATGGATGATATAGTGCAACCAGCATTGGTACCATTACCTTTGAGAGGGAGTCAGGTAAACCATTTCTATTGAAAGATGTTATCCATGTTCTAGGTCTGAAGAAAAACTTGGTCTCAGTCGCGATGTTGGAGGATAGAGGCTATGACATTGTTTTCAGTGATGGAAAATCTTTCCTGCAACATAAAACAATGGGTCAGGCCAAGAGGATAGGGATTCGAGTCAAGAATCACTACAAGTTGGAGGTAGAAGGCTACGCTTCCATGATGGGCAAAGCAGAAAAAGTGGTGAGCCAAGATGAGGGTAAATTATGGCATAGGCGATTGGGCCATCTTCATCATGGAGCTTTGAAAGTCATGCAGCAAATATTTATTGGACTTCCAATGGGAACACTTTCTTAGTTAGATCAGTGCAAGGGTTGCACCATGGGGAAGTATGTAAATTCCACCTTTCATGAAAAGGATAACCGTGCTTCGGTGATCCTTGAGAGAGTTCACACAGACGTGTGTGGACCATTCTCAGTTGCTTCAACAAAAATACATAGGTATTATGTTATTTTTGTTGATGACTTTTCATGTAAATGTTGGATATTCTTCATGTAGAAGAAGGATCAAACATTCTCAAAGTTATTTGAGTTTAAGGCATTGGTTGAGAAAGAGTCGAGGAAGCAAGTAAAGTCTCTGTAGAGTGATAATGGTGGAGAATACATCTCAAACGAATTCAAAGACTTCTATAGCAAAGAAGTAATTCGAAGATAACTCATAGCGCCTCATAACCTACAACAAAATGGGGTTGTAGAGAGGAAGAACAAAATGATAGTGGGTGTTGCATGAGCGATGTTGCGTGATCAGGGCCTACCAATGCATTTGTGGGAAGAAGCATGCAACACTGCGGTTTATGTGCAAAACCGTTGTCCTCATAGAGTACTTGGCATGAGTACACCTGAAGAAGCTTTTACTGGTAAGAAACCAGATGTTTCTCAATTTAAGATTCTTGGCTCATCTGTTTATGTGCATGTGACCAAGAATTCCAGGAAGAAGCTAGAGCCGACTGTTGAAGTTGGAATATTTTTGGGGTACATAGAAACACCCCATAATTATTGTGTCTATTTACCAAATAGTAGAATGACTGTGGTGTGACGGGATATAAAATTCAATGAGGAGAAATCCATGAATTTGTCGCTTGAGAGGGAGCTAGACTTACATGCAGAGGAGTAAATTTTGGTTCCCAAATATGAGTCTCTAGATGTGGTTCATCCATAGGAGGAGGTTCATGGAGTGGAGGAGTCAATTCATGCAGAGCCAAAAATCACAACTAGCAAAAGGCATACCATTGAAGTTGAGAGGCTTAAGCTTGATGTAACAAACAATGTAGGAGTACCTACTTCACAACGCAGATAGATACAGACTCCTAACTAATTAACTGGATACATGGCTCTCATGATGAAATGTATTGTGACTGAGCCATCTTCCTTTCAGGAAGCAGTGCAGGAACCCACATGGGTAGATGAAATGGTGGAGGAGTATGACTCCATTGTCATAAACAATGCTTGGGAAATTTTTCCAAGGCTAGTTGATAAATCAATCGTAGTTTCAAGATGGATCTACAAGGTAAAGCAAGATGTTGATGAGAGTGTTGAGAAATACAAGGCCAAATTTGTGGCTGGGGGCATCTCACATATCGAAGGGATTTATTATGAAGAAAACTTTGCACTTTTTGCATGGTATTCTTCCATAAGGACCATCCTTTCTCTCTCAGCGCAGGTGGGTTGGAACATTCATCAGATGGATGTGAAGACTGTGTTCCTTAATGGGAACATTGAGGAAGAACTGTACATTGAGCAACTTGAAGGATTTGAGATCTTCAGCAGCGAGTCACATGTGTGCAAACTCAAAAGAGCATTGTATGGGTTGAAGCAAGCACCCCGTGTTTGGTACACTTGGATTGACAGCTATTTCACCGAACTTGGCTTTAACAAGAGTGAGGCAGATGAAAACCTATACCAGATTGTGGTGGAGGGTAAGATTTTAATCATTGTTCTTTATGTCGATGATTTAATATTGATTGGTGATGAGAAGTTGATACACTCATGCAAGGAGGACCTTGCAAAGGAGTTTGAGATGAAGGATATGAGCCTCCTTCATTATTTCCTTGGATTGGAAATATGGTAGCGATATGGTGAAATTTTTGTGTCTCAAGGCAAGTATGCAAGGGAGATATTGGGTAAGTTTCACATGGAGGGATGCAAACCCATGGATACTCCTCTTCCAGGAAAATGGAGGAAAGAGGATGCTATGTCCGGAGAGGTAGTGGATACTACTTTCTATTAACAGTTAGTGGGTTCGCTAATGTATTTAGTAAATACAAGACCAGACATATGCTATGCGGTGAACCAGCTTAGTCAAGAGATGGTTAAGCCTACCAAGCTCTTTTGGAAGACAGGCAAGCATGTCCCGAGATATCTCAAGGGCACATCTAAGTATGGCTTATGGTATAGAAAGACGGATGAGGTGAAGTTGCATGGCTTCATGGATGCAGATGGGGCAGGCAACCCAACGGATAGAAAGAGCACATCAGGAGGGGTTTTCAGTATCAGATCTACAGCAGTTTCTTGGTATAGCAGGAAACAAAGATCTGTGGCACTCAATTCAGCAGAAGCAAAATACATGGCAGCAATTCAAGCTTCATCTGAGGCTATCTGGATGAGGAAGTGTTGTGTAGGTAAATACCCTCTGTAGACAGAGGAGATCACTCTAGCCCTAGGGTGGGTCTAGCAACAAGAGGGCATGTTAATGTGTCGATTCCTAGTTAATGAATGAAACTGAGTCGGGATAGATGTCCTACCTTTGTTCCAACGCAGTTGTCGTAGTCAAGTGCTAGCCTCCATCTTCGCTTCCGACATGCTCTACCTTCAAAAGTGGTGTACTCGCATGCCTGCACAAGGATCAGAGGATGATAGCAGGATACAAAACAATACTTTCATTCATAACTATCTAATTGGTCAAGGAGAATTAAATGTATCACACAATATTAATCATATCAAGTGCAAGACAGGAACCAAAACATCAATCATATATTAATAAGAAGAGAGAAAGAGTTTACAACCAAAAGAGCCTTGACATTGCGGCCTCCTTCAATGGGTCTAGTCAAAAGGTGTCTCAAGCATTCGTCAGGGAATTGGAATTGGCGAGGAAATAAGCCTAGACTCTCTCTCGACAATAGGTCTCTCTCTGCTCTATCTCACACCAGCTATATCAGACTGTTGAGCTATTCAACCATTTCATCTATTGTACAAAATGTTCAGTTAGCTGCAACAATGTGAGAGAGATGTATTTATAAGAGAGGAGGAGGAGGTTGGGATCCCTCATATGGTGGAAGGGAGGCCTTGTCATTTTTGAGGTTTCTCAAATGTAGGAAACAAGAATCCAAAGGAGGATGTTCGACGTTATTCAGTCGAACAACCCATGTTGACTCTGCTCATGAAGTGGTTGGGAATGGAAACTTCGCTTCTATTTAAAAAAAAAAATCCATATACAACTCAGCACAGGCAGTGCACTAAGACAGAGCTCCAATGGGAGCGAGGCCCAGTGCTCATTTCTCTATGGGAGCGAGGCCATAACTACCTTCCAACGCCAACCCAAAATCATATGTTTTTTATAGTCTGCTTTAGGACTAGTCAAAAGAGGAAATGTTCTTTTCATGGAAAGAGATGCAATGACACTTTTTGCAAGGGATGACACTATATAGAAGTCACAAAAATATTCCTCCAATGTTTGGGATGGGGATTGCAGGGACAGTGACAAAATCTTGTGTAACAGATGTGCCCTAAATCATGAGGTTCAAGAGAGAGGGAGGAGTGAAATGATTTACAAGAACGTGTTCAAACCAAACACTGTCGTCAGAAGACCTGCAAGGAAAAATACAACTGATATATTTGATACATGAACATGTGGCATGGATGCATCCATCCATAATGGAGTACATATAAAACTAAGACCTAAGGTATGGACATAGCCATCTAGCAAGAAGGACCAATAAATATACTTACGTATGGTCGCAGCCTTCCAATCAAAATATTCATGCATAAAATCATGATAAACCAAAATATCCTGTAGCCTGGATTTTATCAGACAAAACCTAGGGTCTTGCGCTCCATCTCGACCCGAAAAAGTACATATTCAAGTATGCCAATATGTGAGCTGAAGTCAAACACACAATAAATTCACCTTATTACCAACCAATGATGTAAGTTGTTAATAAGTACGAGAGAAACCACCAATAATGAAAATGGTTCTGAAGGTACAACTAGTACAATCCACTGACTGTAAATCAGATCCGTACACTACCCGTAGAATCACGGATCGAAGGCCAATGATGAGGACCTATCATTGAATGCGAGGAACTTTCCATTGAGTTATGCAAGCTCCAAGGTACTGGAAAGGAGTCTCTAGATCAACTTCCTGGATAATGAGCTGAAGTCAACAGGAAGTGACCTAGTCGAAGGAGGGCCATAATGTTTCCCACATCATTGATATGAGACAAAGGAATAAGATGATAGTGACTCAGGATAGAATAGAGGATAAGAGGTTGAAAACTCTAGAGGGAAACTTCTCTTGAACATATCGCCGACACGACTTAGAAATTTGGTAGTATTTGACATCAAATAATTTGAGGTCATGATGATGCGGAAAAGAGTAGATGAAAGGTCAAAATAGATTACCCAAACCGATGGAGGAAAAAATGACGAAATGAGATGTCCCCAACCCTACACAAATGCAAATGAGTGTCATGTTCAAGAGCGATATACTGCCGATACGACTGAGAACTGGTTCCATTTTCCCCCACCATTACTGGTGAGTACCCCAATTAGTTTTGGAAACAAGCTTGAAGGGGATAGCATGTGCTTTTCATGTAAGTTTTTCCTTCAGAAAAATTCGTGCTAGTACTTTTTACGAGCCCTAGGAAGGAGAAACTCGGTTACGTCATGGTGATGGTTTTCGATGTCATTTAAGCTTTAACGAGTCTGACAAAGGAATAACTTGACATATTTTCATATTTAGAGAGTTTGAAAGAAGCAAAAAATAAAACTCCAATAGGGCCCTTTTCGTAGGTAGTCTCACAGATCCGAAAAGGTAGAAAAATGTGTCTGAGAGAACCTCTTAGTCGTGATAGGCTAAGGTATTCCTTTTTCGTAAATAATATATCCCAACCCAAAAAAGGAGTAAACATATAATGGGTAGATATCATTTTGCATCCATTTAACAAGTTCAAAACGACAAGAGTCTCGACAATATTTTCAATTTTCGAGAGTCAGAAAAGAGCTAAAATATGACTCCAGGAGTGACTTTTTTTCTGTTTTTACCGAGTCCTAAAAATTATAAAATACAACTTTTCACTTCATCATGATCATGTTTTGGACCTATCGCTGCACAAGAGATGCACATAAAACCCATTTTTCGAAATAACCTAGCAAAATAATCGAAAAATATGATTTGAAACCTATTTAGGGTTCTGAAAAGTTTATAAAAAGCCAAAAATGGTAAAAAATAAATTACTTTTCACTTTTACCTCTTGTGAGCAATTTGTTACGCTTTTTCACTTTGATTCTGTGGAGCTGACATTGGGCAATACAGAAGGCTAATAAAAAATCCATCTATTCCAGGTAGTAACTCATATCGTTCCTTTCATTTTGATATTACTTTTGTTTCCTGCAACCCATTTTGTAGATATATGGGGGGATTTTTGGAAAAACTAGGGCACAACAGTCGGCGCAGGTATCGGGCACAGGCTCGCGCCAACCGGCCTTAAAATCAAATGGGGGTGCGCCAACCATGGCCACAATTTTTAGCTTGCAAATTTAACATGTAAGCCTTGTTTAAACATTTCAAAAGAATTTTATTTGACTAATGAAAACCATATGAATGTTTTTTTAGGTGTGAAAGAACAAAATGGTGATCGAATGGAAAGAATGAGAACATAGTGAAGAAGATGAGGAAGCCATGGGCAATGTGAGATGCATGGATGTTCTTAGGGACTGTGGGCTCAAGAAATTCTTCATGGCACCATGTCTCAGAGCTCAACCAGAGTTATTGTAGTACTTGATCACTGTCTCAGACATTGATCAGGAAAGATTCATTATTCACGATCAGGAACTCGAGAATGAAGTCTCAGATGTTTACTTCATAACCGAATTGTCGCGGAGGGGGGCAGTACCAATCCTGACAAGTATTCGGCCCACAATGGAAAACATGAGCATGGTTATCGACAAAGTTCGCTGAGGAGCACAGAAAGGATCCAAAAGTGGGAAGGTGGACATCCAAACCATTCCCGATCTGGCACTCAGATTAGTGCTACACACCATCATGCGAGGTGTTGGAGTTCAGGCTCCACATGAGGCCACAAAAAAATAGTTACTTCTTACAGTGGATTGCTCGCACCAACTCTCTACAACTAGGTACAGGCAGTAACAATCAACATAAAATTCTAGTTGATAAAATGCAAGAATGGTAAGTTGAAGCAGTTTGGTTACGGGTCCATCTTGGTGCCTTTCATATTGGAACGGTTACCAATTTTCCAACGTCAGGAAGTGATAGTTCCAATACCACCATCCCAGGAGCCATGGATGGTTCGTTGGGCGGCTTTGATGCCAAGATCAGGGGGCGGTCAATAGATGTCCTGGAGACCAGAGTTCTTTGAGTGGCTTTGCCGACAGTTGATTGTCATGGAGGACTGGCCCTATTCTAGCATGTAATTTACTGACGATGCGGATCTCCCACTCCCAATAGGAGAGGAATTGGGTGAAGCATTGAGTAAGACTCATTTTTTTGTTTTCGATGAGTATTATGATTTTTTTTTATTATGCATGTTTTGACATAAATCCATCTATTTTCATATGTTGGCCCATAAATACCTGCAGGTATGTCCCTAATAGCACAGAGAATTCTGTGTGACTTTTATGTGGCCCCTCATGGTGAGGGAGGTGAGGAGGAGGAAATCATATGCAACTTGGAGGGAATCACCTATCGGATCCCTAACTATGTGAGATTCGATGATGTCCTTCACGCATACCAAAAACACACTGCAAGGGTGTCGAACCATTTTCACCACTTATTGAGGAGGATTGTATGGGCAGTGACGTTCTATCATGAGCATCACACTGACTAGACACCTAGGTTTTTATTTCCGCAGATTTTTTGAGAGACATGATGTCTCAGGATGTAATCGAAACATACATATTTTTTGAAATTATGATGCACATGGATGAAAACACTTTCGATATATATATATACATCTATTTTCTTGTTATGAATCTTGTCATGTGATGATGATGTTTTACAAATTACGCAAATTGCTATCTAATACAATATTGTCTACTGTATCAATTAACTCATTCATTCTTCTAGGAATATGTTGATATGTAATGTAATCAAAATTTATTTCTAGTAAACGAACACGCAAATACAACCTTAATATGTGAGGATTTCTGACAGAATAATGCCCATTAAGCTGAAGAACAAAAAGCTATGAGTCTAGGTTAACAATCAATGCACGAATGTCGAGAGATATGGCCTCGGTTAATAGTTCAATAAAAACACTATATTCAGCGACATTGTTTGTGGTTCGTTCTAGATAGATACCTCGAAGGTTTGTCAACTCACTAGCAGGATTATAAATCACCCAGGCTACTGAAGACATGTTTCGGGTACTGCGGGAAGCATCATCCGCGAAACTAACATAAGGGGTAATAGACATCTACATAATAAGTAGTGATCAAATAAGCAGTAAAACGCTCGCAAATCATACCAAACCAAAAATGTACGAAAATTAAAGAACACCTATGTACAAAGAAACATGCATGAAAAACTGATGCATAGTACTTTTTAAGATACATCTCATTTTTGGGCGGATCTAGAGGATGACCTTCATAATCAATAAGCTCATCAGCCTCGTTTTGCAAAACACACTTAACAATGTAGGGTCCATGCCACATGGGTTGAAATTTTTCTACTTCCAGCTTATTGTGAGCTTGGTCGTAAAGGAGGATGAGGTCTCCTTCTATAAAGGAATGAGGGGAAACTCACTGGTTAAAATGAGCTTTGACCCACTTTTTTTGTGCTTCTATGACAAAAGAAGAGAAGCGACGAGTTTCATCAAGCCTCTCTAAATATAGAAGACGCTCTTCTTCTGGCGAAGTATTTAGCAGTAATTCAACAGCTATTTTGAGAGAAGGAATTTCACATTCAATCAGAAGGGTAGCTTCCAGACCATAGACAAGTTGGAATGTAGTGAATCTGGTCGCATCCTTCACTGAGGTTCGGTAAGCCCAGAGAGTTGAAAACAACATGAGATGCAAGTTTGATTTGTGCATTTCAATCGTACGTTGAAGCATAGTGACGAGAACTTTGTTCACGGCTTCAACCTGGCCATTCACCTAAGGATAGTATGGTGTTGAGCTGTCATGACGTAGACCCAACTTAGATTTCAACTCAGCCACCATGTAATGTCGAAAATGAGAACCATGTTCGGTAACAATGGCTTGAGGGACACCAAACCTAGAAATGACATGATTGAATAGAAACTGTGCTGCTGTCTTACCGTCAGATGTAAGTGTAGGAATTTCTTCAGCCCCTTTTGTGAATTAGTCCACGACTAAGATAATATAAGCACTCCCCCCAGCTAAGTGAGGGTTACATGTCATCAAATCGATGACCCACTTCGGAAAGGAGCCAACGGTAATGACAAGATGGAGGTGGGAAGGCATCGCACACATATTACGCTGATAGATATGGAAATCATGGAACTTACAGATGGAAACAATGCAGTCCTTAAATATGGTGGGCCAGAAATAGCCAGCACAAAGACTCTTCTATGTAATAGAATATCCAGACATGTGACCACCACAGGTGCCACTGTGACAATCATTCGGGGTGACAATCATTCGGGACCTTTTTAGCTTCTTTGAAAATCAAACAACACGTGGAAAGTGGAATCAACTCCAATGCGGTAGAGTGTATCTCGGACTATGCGATAGGGTTTAGGATTGCAATTGATGACGAGATGTGTCGACGAGAATATTGTTGAGTCTCAAAAGTGTTTTCCATATTCATACATATTTCCATTATGTCATAACCATTTAGTTCTTATTTCATAGCCATCTGACCTAAAACCCTACATCAGTAACCATTTTCATAAATATATGGGTTAGGATCCTTGTTTTCCAAAGTTATTTATTTTATGTATTTTAAGTGAATTTATGATTAGAAACTAGAAAATTAACATAGTTTCATATATCTATATATGTGTTATGAGTTTTGTGACATGTGTAGGTCAAAAATGAGACTTCTAGAAGACCCTTATGTGGCACTCTAAGGACAAATTCGAATTTGGTTGGAGAAGATCATGGGATCAAGAGGATATGTGTCTCATTTCCTTGTTGTATTGAAACTCTAAAAGGATATGTGTCTCATTTCTTAGTTGTGTTGAAACTCTAGAAAGACATGTGTCTTATCATTTCCTATTTTGATTGTAACTCTAGAGATGGAGGGAGAGATTCATGGACTTCCATTAATGAGATAACTCCTCATATTTTGTATAAATAGGAGAAGCTTTCTCCTATCATGGGTAATGAAAAAGTAGTGAAAAATAGGAGAAGGAGAGAAAGGAATAGAGAGTATTTTGTAACAAAGCTTAAGATGGAATGGGATGTAGATTTGTGAGTTTTTTTTAATAAAGAAGTTCTTTGATGATGTTATGATTACAACTTCAAGGAGCTAAGGATTACACCAAATTGGTAGCAGAGGGCCCCTGCTATCCAAGGAGGCTTCTACATGCTTTCTAGATAAGTAGCTTTTAATTATGTGTTGTTAGCTTTTAATTCATGTCTTGCATTATTTGTTTAACTAACAGATCCTCATGATGTTATAGTTAGTCATTTCTTAAAGTTTTTCCAACATATCTCTATTCATGGAATGGATTTAATTGTGACATCTTGAGTTACCAGCACTTTAGTTTTTTTTGTTATTTAGATTAAAAGATCCTCATTATCTTACAACCATTCTTTTTCTTAAAAGCTCTTCCAACATATCAATATTAGATGAAAGAGATTTGGTTGTATTATGTTGAGTTAATTAGCATTTTCTATTTTGCAATTAGATTAAAAGATACTCATTATCTTACAACCATTCTTTTTCTTAAAAGCTCTTCCAACATATCAATATTAGATGAAAGATATTTGGTTGTATTATGTTGAGTTAATTAGCATTTTCTGTTTTGCAATTAGATTAAAAGATCCTCATTATCTTACAACCATTCTTTTTCTTAAAAGCTCTTCCAACATATCAATATTAGATGAAAGAGATTTGGTTGTATTATGTTGAGTTAATTAGCATTTTTTGTTTTGCAATTAGATTAAAAGATCCTCATTATCTTACAACCATTCTTTTTCTTAAAAAGCTCTTCCAACATATCAATATTAGATGAAAGAGATTTGGTTGTATCATGTTGAGTTAATTAGCATTTTCTGTTTTGCAATTAGATTAAAAGATCCTCATTATCTTACAACCATTCTTTTTCTTAAAAACTCTTCCAACATATCAATATTAGATGAAAGAGATTTGGTTGTATTATGTTGAGTTACATTTCATGTTCATTTGCAAGCTAGGATATCCATGGATTAGAATGTTCTGTTTTTCACCATTTTCCTAATTAGGGATAGAATTTACAATTACACTCTGTTTTGAGTCTAAGGTTTCATTTTCTTTTCTTTTTGACATAGATTTGATTTCATCTTTTGAACATAAGTACTAAAAAGACAAAACCCCCAAAAACATCAATAAAATACATACAACGAAGTAAGGAAGAGGTCACTTAAGCACATATAGTGCACCACACTTCATCAGTTTACTAACCCTGGTTGATAATTTATGTTAGCAATTTAGGACACTAAATTGACTAGACATTTTGGCGCTGTTGCCGGGGAAGTGTAATTAGGAGGCTGACCGCGGGAAAATTTGTCCGGCCAACAGTAGGGGATCTCCCAGGTAGAAAGTCCCAATTAGACCTTAAACCGTTTGGAGTAGGGATCCCGTCCGGGGTGTGGGTCCGGCTACCACTTAAGATGACTTCCCTTCTCCTGCACTTTGTGTGATCTGGAGGATCAAAAAAAAAAATTGTTAAAAAAAAAAAAAGGAGACAAAATAAACTTCATCATTTCAATTGATTCAATAAAAAAAAAAATGAAAAAAAATTCCAATGACTCATGGAAATAAGACCCACGCATACGCATGAGGCCATTCTTTGGCTTGGCTTTACGCATATATGAAGACCTTCAATCCACACAAAGACCCATGCACTGCAATTTAAAAAAAAAAAAAAAAAAAAAACCTTCTCTTTTTCATATTCGTTTTTCCTCAAACAACAGTTATTAGAAATTATTTTTAAAAGAATTTGCACACAATGAATGTATATCACATGAAGAAACTGTTGATGAGGAAAAGATTGCAAATTGTTGATGAGAAGAAGATTGCAATTTGCTGATGAAGAGAATATTACAAATTCAATTGTAGGGACATACAATGGAAGTGTATCATATGAAGAAATTGCTGATGAAGAGAAGATTTCAGACTGTTGATGAAAAGAAGATTGTATATTCCATTGCAAGTAATTGGAATGAGGAAGATCAATCTGAACTTCTCTGTGAGATACAAGCCATTACACTTCAAAACCTGCAAAATAAAAACAAATCAAACCACAAGTAATTGCCAGAAAACGAAATGCGTAATTGTCAAAAACACCCGATTTTAAAACAAATTTTCTGAGCAAACCAGGACGAATTAGAAAAAAATAAAACATGGGTTTTTTCGGGAACGGGGTGAATTAGGTAATATTATAAGAACTTTCTGGAATTAGCTGCCATTTGGGAGAAATTCAGGGTTCTTCGGAGTACTAATTTGCAGTGTGCGTGAGAGAAAAATGTTTTATTTATTTATTTATTATGAAAACAGTCACGGTTTTATAAAATTCAATTTTGAGAAATAATCAAGGAACTGATTTCCTTACTTGAGGGAAAATGTGGCAGAATTCATGTGTGATGGCACATGATGAATGACAAATGGATTATTTGAGGCAAACACATTATCACATGTGCATCAAATGCAAGTTGTATAAATTGAAAAGGACTCTGCCTTCATCTCCTTCATAGTTAGGAATTTGACTTTAGAAATTTCAAGCTTTTTATTTTTATTTTGCATGAAAGAGGCATTGGCATGAATTTGTTTCAAAAATATTCATAAGGACAATTATTTCATCCATGCTTTATTTCATTTATAAAATAAAAATTAAAATTAAAATTAAAATTCAAAAAAATTCAAAAAAAAAAAATTCAAAAAAAAAATGAATCAATGAAACGAATAAGTTATTTGCTCACTTTTCTGAAGGTATTGATTAATTTTGGACTGATGATGAAAGATGAATGACTAACTTTTTATTCAAGATTTTTAGCAGCTGAAAAACCTCATTGTTCAAATCAGCCTAACTTTTTCATACAAAATCAGATTTTGATGATTTAAGTATCGTTGGAAAGGTCTCAACAAGATCTATACAATGAGAAATCCATCATTAGAGTTTGAAATGGAAAATAATGAAATAAATTGCTGAAAAGAAGCTACATTCAACTTGAGGCACTAATTCCAAAACATGTATAAATTCTTTTGATTTTTCCTTTGAAGACTTGTTTCATTAATACAAATTCTTAGTTTTGTGTGTAAATATCATAACTAGAGATATTGATCACCTCTCTCCTTTGATAATCTTACATTCCATTGCAGAAGAAGTATTAGTTTTTTGCAGGTTCCAGGAGGAAGGACAAATGACTACAAGAGAATGGTGTCTCTCTGAGAGACCAATTTGTTTCATAAGAGGATGATCAGCAACAAAGAGGAAATATGCTGATGCAAAATCAGATCCAAACTCTTGAAAAAATTTCAGATACTATTGTCTCCATCACATCCATACATCATAATAAACCATTCACCTCATTTCACTTCATATTTTCCATTGACATTAATTAATTGTAGAAGAAGGTTATGTGTTATGCACGCAATTCGAAATTGATGTATGATCGGGTTAATCTTCATTGAATAAGTGATTTATTCAGCTAATTTCTACAATCTTCCATTTTAATCTTCCATTTCTTGTCATTTTCATTCCGCAAATAAGCCCTGCTTCAATGCAAATTATTGAGTCCATAGTCCTTTGAGTCTAAGTTCTTTGTAAAAACACCTTGAGGCTTGCATGCTTTAATGGCAAGTTCTCATGCTGACAAACAATGAGAATACATTAATGTCCCTTGTTCGTCAGATCTTCTAGGTGACTCGACATCGGCAAAATCATTTGTACCTAGCAAGATGTGTTTGGGCATCTTGACTCTCATTGTCATCAATGGTGAGAGTTCTCGTGTTGACTAGTGGCATCCATTAATGGCCACTAAGTCAACAATTTCCTACTATGTTCGACATCAGAACATCTTTTCACATAGTAAGAATTGTGCCAATGAGTTTTGAAGACATGAAGACTATTATTTTCAGCATTTTGGAGTAGATTCAACAAGTTTTAGTAGGAGCAATAAAAAGTCATCTTATCTCTTTATCCATGACTCCTCTTGTTCAGCCACTTGAAGAAGAATATGATCAAAATTTTGCAGCCACCACACATACAAATCATCCACATTTAAGGTAAGTGAAGGTATGTTGTTTTCTAATTTTTAGTCATGTAATTCATTAGAATGCTAAAATTGTAACTTTGGAAAAATTCCTTACTCCCTTTTCACATTGTCATATCTTTAGTTGTGGGGGAAGGGACATCATTTCATATCCACATGTCATACACTATCACACATTTTCATTTCATTTCCACCCACATATACTTCCCAACCAACTATTGTTGCAACATGATCCAAAAGAATATATGTCTTGCAAATGATCAATTCATTGATGAAGTAATTGATTCTAAATGTTTTCATGAACTTCGATGCAACAAAGAAAATAAAGCATTGTTACACAAGAACCATTGCTCAAAAAAAAATTTGGTTGTCACACAAGAACCAACCATTAAAAAAAAATTAAAAAAATGTTGCAATCAAATGTATTATACTTTGCCAAAAAGAAAATATCAAGAAGAAAAGTTTGGAACGAATCTATATGAGTCAAAACTCATAAAAGATCAACTCATGGACAAATGAATCATTGCAATGGTTGCATGAGGACATGCAACAACTTCAGTTGGGGGGTATGTTGAGTCTCAAAAGTGTTTTCCATATTCATACATATTTCCATTATGTCATAACCATTTAGCTCTTATTTCATAACCATCTGACCTAAAACCCTACATCAAGTAACAATTTTCATAAATATATGGGTTAGGATCCTTGTCTTCCAAAGTTATTTATTTTATGTATTTGAAGTGAATTTATGATTAGAAACTAGAAAATTAACATAGTTTCATATATCTATATATGTTTTATGAGTTTTGTGACATGTGTAGGTCAAAAGGGAACTTCTAGAAGACCCTTATGTGGCACTCTAAGTCCAAATTCGAATTTGGTTGGAGAAGATTATGAGATCAAGAGGATATGTGTCTCATTTCCTTGTTGTATTGAAACTCTAAGAGGATATGTGTCTCATTTCTTAGTTGTGTTGAAACTCTAGAAAGACATGTGTCTTATCATTTCCTATTTTGATTGTAACTCTAGAGATGGAGGGAGAGATTCATGGACTCCCATTAATGAGATAACTCCTCATATTTTGTATAAATAGGAGAAGCTTTCTCCTATCATGAATAGTGAAAAAATAGGAAAAATAGGAGAAGGAGAGAAATGAATAGAGAGTCTTTTGTAACAAAGCTTAAGATGGAATGGGATGTAGATTTGTGAGTTTTTTTCAATAAAGCAGTTCCTTGATGATGTTTTGATTACAATTTTAAGGAGCTGAAGAATGATTACACCAAATTGGTAGCAGAGGGCCCCTGCTATCCAAGGAGGCTTCTACATGCTTTCTAGATAAGTAGCTTTTAATTCATGTCTTTCATTATTTGTTTAACTAACACACCCTCATGATATTATAGTTAGTTTTTCTCTTAAAAGCTTTTTCAACATATATCTATTCATGGGATGGATTTAATTGTGACATCTTGAGTTACCAGCACTTTAGTTTTTTTTTGTTATTTAGATTAAAAGATCCTCATTATCTTACAACCATTCTTTTTTCTTAAAAAGCTCTTCCAACATATCAATATTAGATGAAAGAGATTTGGTTGTATTATGTTGAGTTAGTTAGCATTTTCTGTTTTGCAATTAGATTAAAAAATCATTATTATCTTACAACTATTCTTTTTCTTAAAAAGCTCTTCCAACATATCAATATTAGATGAAAGAGATTTGGTTGTATTATGTTGAGTTAATTAGCATTTTCTGTCTTGCAATTAGATTAAAATATCATCATTATCTTACAACCATTATTTTTCTTAAAAAAGCTCTTCCAACATATCAATATTAGATGAAAGAGATTTGGTTGTATTATGTTGAGTTAATTAGCATTTTCTGTTTTGCAATTAGATTAAAAGGTCCGCATTATCTTACAACTATTCTTTTTCTTAAAAAGCTCTTCCAACATATCAATATTAGATGAAAGAGATTTGGTTGTATTATGTTGAGTTAATTAGCATTTTCTGTTTTGCAATTAGATTAAAAGAGCCTCATTATCTTAGAACCATTTTTCTTTCTTAAAAAGCTCTTCCAACATATCAATATTAGATGAAAGAGATTTGGTTGTATTATGTTGAGTTAATTAGCATTTTCTGTTTTGCAATTAAATTAAAAGATCTTCATTATCTTACAACCATTATTTTTCTTAAAAGCTCTTCCAACATATCAATATTAGATGAAAGAGACTTGGTTGTATTATGTTGAGTTACATTTCATGTTCATTTACAAGCTAGGATATCCATGGATTAGAATGTTCTGTTTTTCACCATTTTCCTAATTAGGGATATAATTTACAATTACACTCTGTTTTGAGTCTAAGGTTTCTTTTTCTTTTCTTTTTGACATAGATTTGATTTCATCTTTTGAACATAAGTACTAAAAAGACAAAACCCCCAAAAACATCAATAAAATACATACAACGAAGTAAGGAAGAGGTCACTTAAGCACATATAGTGCACCACACTTCATCAGTTTACTAGCCCTGGTTGATACTTTATGTTAGCAATTTAGGACACTAAATTGACTACACAAGGGGTGCTGCCAACTATGAAAACCCCTTGAGAAACTTCCTATAGTAGGTGCAAATGCCTACAAAGCCCCGAAGTTCTGTCACATTCTTTGGTACTAGCCAATCTCGAATGGCCCAGATATTATCGTCATGGACCCTTACTCCATCTACTATAATTATATGCCCTAGGTAGAGCATTTCTATAAGTCCAAATTCGCACTTGGATAGTTTGGCATAGAAATGATGTTCCTCCAAGATGCGCAATACTACCTCAATATCCTACAAGTGCTCCTCCCAAGTACGGTTGTAATTGAGAATGTCGTCAAAGAACACCATCACAAACTTCCTCATCTGACCATGGAAGATTTGGTTCATACAAAACTGGAAAGTGGTCGAAGCATTAGTTAGCCCAAAGGGCATCACCAAGAACTTGATGTGGCCATAGTGGCATCTGAATGCAGTCTTTGGGACATCTTGGTCCCTCACCTTGATATGATGGTACCTCGAACTCATATCGAACTTAGAGAAGAACTTTGATCCCCATAGCTCATCCATCAGTTCGTCAATCCTCGGGATGGAGTATCGGTTCTTCATTGTCTTCTTATTTAGAACCCTGTAATTGATGCATATTTGCAAAGTGTCGTCATTCTTCTTCACGAACACCACGGAAGAAGAAAAGGGGCTAGTGTTGGGTCAGATGTGTCCTAGTGCCAAGATCTCTTGGATGGATCTTTCAATCTCATCCCTATATGCCTTAGGGTGCCTATAATGTGTGGTGATCACTGCCTGGATACTGTGTTTTAACTCAATAGTGTTCTTGAACCATCGATCCGGTGGTTTCCCTAGTGATATGTCCCCAAAGGCTGAAGGGTAGTGGTCTAATATCAACTTCACATTGGCGTGTATAGACTACCCTGTGACTCCTCCCTCTGAAACACATAGCTCCACTACCCACTCTATGTTCCCCTTCGAGAAATCTGCCTCCACTCGGTGTGCTGAGATTTTCTGGGGTGGATATATGTGCATTCCTCTGATCAACTCATGCTTCCCACTCTTCATAACCATCCACTCCATCTCCATTATCTCCCAATATATAGTTACCTTTCCCAGTGTGACCAACCAATGTACAACCAATATCATATTGGTGTCTGGAATGTTGACCACAAAGAAATGATCCATCAATGTATAGGTTCCCATGGTTATAGCTAATGCTGGAACATACCTCAAGAAATGCATGGTTCTAGAACCTAGAAATAATACAGAAAATCCATCAAAACTCTTGGTTGGTATGCCCCTCCTCTGCACTAGTTGAGTATCAATGAAATTATGTGTGGCCTCGTTGTCCACCAATACTGTAACATGTTGTTCTTGGACCGTGCCTCAGACTCTCAATGTCAAACACTTGGGAAACCCTCACAAAGATGCAAGAACTCCTCCAGTAGGTGGTGGAGGTGGTGGAGGTGGATGATCTCCCCCTGGTGTATCAGCATCTGCATCCCCCTCCAACTCCTCATATGCTTCCTTTTCTCCCTCACTGTCAGAGAAGACCTCAATGTAGTGTGCCTTCCCTATGGCACATCGATGAACCGGTGCCCATGGCTTCTGGCAAGTGAAGCATAGCTTCTTTCATATTAAATTCCTCCAGGTATCATCATCCAAAGGCCCTTGACCCTGGTTCCCCTTTGGGGGTGGAATCCTCATTTATTTCCCCTTCAGTTGAAATGTTGGATTCTGGGGAAATGAAGCTCTCGCCCTAGGAAACGCATCTTGTAGATCCTTGGTCCTCCCAACTACGTCCTGAATTGTAGCCAGTCTAGTGGATCTAACTAACCCACACAATGGCTCTTCCAATCCGTCAATAAACATATACACCTTCCTGGCCACAGACATATTTGCAACCATTACCGATAACTTCAAGAACTCGGATTTATAAGTCTCCGGGTGCCTTGTTTGCTTAAGTTTGGCTAATCAAGGAAATGCTCCTTTGGGTCCCTTCGGTAAAATATCTCTACTAGCCTCTTGGTGAACTTTGCATATGCAGTCACCCCTGTGTGACCCAATG
Source organism: Pinus albicaulis (assembly GCA_034641835.2). NCBI lineage: Eukaryota > Viridiplantae > Streptophyta > Pinopsida > Pinales > Pinaceae > Pinus > Pinus albicaulis. The sequence goes on along the minus strand of CM076581.1, from coordinate 1,419,055,763 downwards.
TGGACATTCCATGGAACCACTAGTCGTGAGCTTCTCCTTTAAGGTGCAATGCTGCCACCTTGGATTCTACATCCATTATTTGATTCAACTGAAAATATATGTCTAACTTCTCCACACAAGATTTTTCCATACTCTTGGAAGACCCATCAAAAGTAGGCAGAACAATTCTACCCATAGTATGTTGCAGGTTATTGCCCTGCATGTACCCTCCTCCTCTTTATAGTTGCGAGGTCTTTGGTTACCTGTAATCTGGAAAAATTCCTGGAAAGTGAGATGATCTCTGAAATCCTGGGTATGAGATTGGTACTCTGTGTAATAATCACCCATATTTTCTTGCTCATGAGGTCCTCTTTCTCTCGTATCCACTGTTAAGAAAGTGGGCATTGTGGAACGTTGTTATGCCTATGGCACCACTTTTTTCTCTGCCCAATGGTGAGAAGTCCCCGATCCTTCTCCATTTTGGAACCCTCACGGGATTTCTCTTTGTCTGTCTATTCTCATTTATTTAATTTCTCTAGCTAGCTCCTGCACTGATTTGAGGAGGAGATTTCTAAACTCCTTCCCATCATCTTCTTTCGCTATTGGAGCTTTCCCTTTATTATCCTCCAATGGAACATAGTCCCCTTCATCGGATGTGATCTCAACCTTGCGTTCTTTGTTTCTGTGCCTCCTTGTCCAGTCTGTAATGTATTCTCTATCTTCGGATGTCATAGACCGGTTACTCCACATGCTAAGCCAAGTCTATGAGCTCTGATACCACTTTAATATTCCAAATAGGAAAATGAAAACAATACAAAGAAAACAAAGACACAACATGCAGCAATATGGAAAATTCATAAAAACACCATAAATAGAGCCAGAAACTGTTGAGCCATTTTATTAATATGTAGGTGAAAATCAAATACAACATTGCTCAAAATGGTAGCACTCAAGTCGGCAAAGCTGGTTGGGGTGGCCATCGAGCTCTCTCACTGAAACATTGCTCTGCTAGACTCTTCCTCTACGATTCCCTGTTGGAAATGTTGATTTTGGATAAATAGGTTTGTATATATGAGGTTGTTCTAGCGCTCGGAAAGTGTCGGTATTTCGACACTGACCTCTACTCTGAAAACCCAAAAAAACCCAAAAAGGATTTCCAGATTGGCTGACCCTGGAAAATCACCCACCTAGGGTTTGAAAACGCAATTCTACTAGGTATGCAGAGCTATGGGCTGAACTAATAGATAAAATGTTGCAACAACTCCCCCATAGCTCAAGTATTGAAGGGATGATTCCTTCACTTGATTCCAAGATGAAGTGCCTTAGAATTTCACCCTCTCTACTGAATGCCTCTATTGCTGGACTGCGTGAGTCACTGAGTAACTGCACTGCTCTAAAGGGGTTGTAAGTGGTATGATGTCAGAATAATGAAATTTTCTCTCAAGGATAGTAGGAATCCTCTCTTGAGCAGGCACTCAAATTCCACCAAGGAGGAGGTTGGGATCTCTGCTCGAAGACACCCATGTGCTAAAAAACACTGCAGAATTGGCTAAATAGCTCAAGCATACTCAAGTCATAAACGATAGGAAAACCAAATAACTTAGAATGCTTTCCATGGCTACCCTCACCCCCTTCTTATTCTTGTGGAACCCTCACACCTTTGGGCCCACATCATAACTATGTTGTACTCTTGGTCCATATCCTCCACATAGTATTAAATGTTTACTTTTTATAATTACAAACATCCTTTCTTTCTTCTTCCCTTCGATAGCCAGCTACATGCAGGTGGCCACTCCATCAATAGATGACTATCGAAGGGAAGAAGAAAGAAAGGATGTCTGTAATTATAAAAAGTAAACATTTAATACTAATGAACTAATGTTAGCATTACTTAGCATTATTTTCACTTCAACCTAGCATTACAAGATATAATTCAAGGTTATAGCCTCCCCGTCTCGGGAAGAGGCCAATAAGATGGAAAATATTTTTATTAGTCATCATAAATTAAATTTTATAGGCTGCAAAATGTTGGAAGTATTGTCATTGATGGCAAAGGAGCACAAAGGAGCTCAGGAGAGATCGGCGCGTGCAACAAGTGAAATAAGAAGCATGGGCAGCAAAGGAGGAAGAGGAATATGAGTTACACCCCGTGCACATCTTATGAGCATGGTTAACATTGATCTGGGATCAATGGTACCACAGGGGCACAAATAGCCTGATGGTTAACCCAAAGGAGTACCTCTGCAGTTGACCCGCTCATCGAGCGTTGACCGCAGATCGACGACTATCATTCACTACGGTAGCACAAGCCTGATGCTCATTCCGTACTGAGGAGTGCCTCCGCAGTGTCGTGAACTGTGACCTCCTTTCCTAAAGCCCAAAATTACAGTAATGGATCGGCGCGATCAATGGATGAGATTAAAGGAGATAGACGACAGAGATGGAACAGTGAAGACGGTTTCAAAAACCAGCAAATGGGTTTTCACGCAGCTTTAGAGTGGTGAGTGGTAAAAGTTGAAATGAACGCGATAGCATTAAGGAGTTGACACGTAGCAACAAAAAATCGGCTATTTCGTGTGAGATTAAAAAATTAAAGGTCATGTATCGTTGTTATGCGATAGCCGTTGGATATATGAGCGATTAGATTGACGATGTAAAAGGTACGTTGAAATAAAGTTGTGGGCCCATAAATATTTATATGGTTTTTTTGGGGTTTAAACCATAGAGTTGAGAATCATAGGTAAGTGCCAGCAGCAATGAGGACCGTAGATCTAGACAGATCAATGGTGACGATCACATCGGCAGAGATCGAAATCACAAGTCACAAGGTAATTGTTTTAATATTGCAATGCGATCGCATATCGCATATCGAATAAGATATGAGTTTGCACGATATGGTAAATTATATGCGATAGCTGATATTCCGATATTGCAATAGCCGATATTGCGATGCGATATTACCATCACATATCACAATCGGGGCAGGAGAAAAACCGCACAAACACAGTGGTCACAGAAAATGCTAAGTGCGATATGATGACGTGGCGATGACGTGGCAAGTGAGGTGGCAGCTGACATGGACTTGACCCCACAAATTGCAAATAAATCAAGATGACGTGGCAGTGACGTGACGATGATGTGGCAAGGTGATGTGGCACGATGACATGGAGATGATGTGGACCTAGCCCACATATCGTAAATCGCAAGATCGGAGGGGCGAAGATCGTAAGAGAAAGGTTGAATCGTCGAAATGTGAAATGCGATAAGAGTACCAGATGCGATGCAAATTCAAAGCAAAAGTCTAAAGGATTTCAAATCTAAAGGTATAAGGTTTCCCTTTGAGAAATCACATCGGGGGTTGGAAGAGCTATGCATAGCAAGAAACACATGGCAACGCCAAAGTGCAAAGTGCGATAAAGAGAGTGGATGCGATGCAAATCGAAGTTGGAGCCTAAAAGTTTTCAAGTTCGGAAGTATGTGATTTTCCCTTTGTAAATCGCATCGGAGAGCAAAGGATCCATATAGCAAAGAACGATGGAAATACAGAAATGCGATAAAGAAAAAATTAAAGGCATGGGTCAAGTCAGAAAAAGACGGTTGTGCAAAACAGAGCTAGAATATAATAGCAGAACGATGGAAATACGAACGTAAAGGCATGGGTCAAGTCAAAAAAATACGGTTATGAAGAACAGAGCTAGAATATAATAGCAGAAACTGAAAAGACAGTGACACCAGAAAAAAAGAAAAATATATGGCGAACTAAGAGCTGAAAGGGCTAAATTGAAATATTATTGTATCTGTAAATGTAAATGATTTAATTATTTTTATTGTATGTGATGCAAAGGGAAGTCTCCGTAGGCAAAGAAAAACTCTAATTTAGTTCTGAAATGAGTAGACAGTGTTGTAACCTCCTGAAATGATGAGCGATAAAATGAGATGGTGCAAGGCAAAGAGTCATGCCTGTTCACTTCATATTCCCTGTAGAATGCAAACAGTCAAAAATCTATCTGTATAAAACATGTAATATCGGTATGCATAAAAATGTGAGAGAGTGTAAGAAGAAGAAGGAGCAGAGAGAGGAGTTGTGAAGATCCAGAGATGATATAAAGAAAATTTGAAGGCTGGAAGGACCATAGTAAAGAAGGAGAAAAATAGAGCTGATATCCAGGTAAATCAGCATATGATTTTATTGTACAGTGAGGAAGTTGGTGCTTCCATATCAAGTTGTAGATTGATAGATGTCCAGTTGTAGCTCGCTGAGGTAGGAGCCTACTGTAGATTGTAGCCTACAGAAAATAGATGGGAGTTGGAGCTTCCTTGCAAGTTGTAGCTTGCAGAATTGAGGTAGTAGCCTCTTGTAGGTTGGAGCCTACAAAAAATCAGTGAGAGGGAGTTGGAGCTTGCCTTTGCATCACAACAATAATAAGATGTGGTTTTCTCCCTTATGGGTTTCCACTTATATCTGTTGTCTATGTGCATGATGATTATGTGTTGATATGCTGTACTTAATCTGCTTAATAATTGCAGCTCACTTATTAATATTTTTGTTCCATTTTATATTAAGTTGATCATGAAATGAAGATGTAAATAAGTGTCAAAGAAAGTTTTACAAGACCATGACAGTATTAAGCTGATTCACCTCCCTCTTAGTTTAACCAAGGGTTCAACACAAAAATTTCAGCTACTTAAAACTTAGGGTATTTGTCATATAGATCAATGCGGATTAATTATAACAAGACCTTTTCAATTACAATAATCCCAGCCACCTAACGACATGGAGTAATAAGAAATGTTAAACTATGTGTGAAGCTAATAAATTTAAATATAAAAAATTATAACAAGTAATAATACAAAATATTATAATAAAAGTAAAATGGCTTACTTGATTTTAATATAAAAAATCACTCATTTAAAATCAAAGTTATTGTTGAAAATTCAACAAGATGATGGAGCTTAGTGAAATGAAGTCGCCTTCACTAAGTGGGCCCGTAGGCTATTTTTGGCGCAAAGTCTATTTTTAGACTATGTCTATTTTTAGACATATGGATCATGGTCTATGATTTGTAGGATGCTATTTATGGATGATTGGTCGAGTTGGTAAAAATAGATGGACCTCTATTTTTAGACATTGGGCGGTTTCTATTTTTAGACTGTCGGGCTAAAAATAGAACAGTTAAATATTATTAACCCTTAATAATATTTAGACTATAAACATTATCTTATCCTCTTGGAGCACTTCAGTTTGATGCTTGGATGTGGCACATGCAGCTGACAGAAGGAAATATGCTTTTCCTAAGGGTTAGTTGAGCTATTGCATGGTTGACTTCAGTTAGAACTCATGTGGCAGAGTTTGGTGGAGTTGATGAGACAGTTGGTGGAGTTGTGTTCGTTTAACTTAGTTGAACTAGTTGTATTTAGTCTAACTGAAAAATACACTAGTGATGAGTGGTGTGAATTAATTATTAATTAATTCACTAATTATTAACTCATAAATCAACTAAAGAACACATCATTTAACTGCAATGCATGGACAGTTCAGTGGAGACCAGTGTTAGAGGTGGGTGAAAGGGTGAGTCTACTATCAGTTGTGACTATTGGTTGTGCATGAGATTTGCACACACATTGATGGAGATTGCCAATGAGGATTGCGTAGTTGGAGCTAGTGGGATTCGAACTTGGATCTCATCATTAATCAACTTGGATTGCGCAGTAGAGGCAGGCAGACTTGTGGAGGAGATTTGAACCCATGACTTGTTCAAATCTCGGTTAGTTTGTGTGTAACTTTTTGGAGATAGTGCTGAGAGCTGTGAGAGCTTTGTGCTATGTATTGTTACATGTTCTCTATCATTATAATATATAGATAGTTGGGGGTTTTCAGCTGTAAGCTTTCCCCATTACATATTGTGTTGATATGTGTGCTTGATTATGTTTTAATGTGCGCATGTGACTGCTTCTATTTCCGCATATTGATGATCAATTGTAGAAGAGGTTATGTATTATGCATGAAGCTTAAATAGTGTGTAATCAGGATAATATCGGTGAATAATTCAGCTATTATTCAAATTTCTACATGGTATCAGAGCGAAATTGATCATCGGATCTATTACAATGATTACAATTATTTCGGTAGACAGAGTCTGTAACGGGCCAGGTAGCCTCTGGATCCATCCTTTCTTTGAAAGGTGATATATCCAGTAAATTCCCCTACAGTCAATCTCTATGCTAGAAATACTTTTTTCTCACATTAGATTGGAAGCGGTTGAGTTTTGAGCTGGTGGAATTCGAATTTGCAGCAGAATTTGGAATTCGAATTTGCAGCAGTTTTCTTGGTGTCGAAGTCTAAATGTCTTTCAACGGATTGCGACTGGAGTATGCCCTTGAGGGAAGTTCGAATTATGTTGCATGGAAGGACAGAATGGAGGCGGTATTAGATGATAACGGGCTGAAGGAGTTCATAGAGGCTGAGGTCCCAAAGCCTACTGATGCTGCTCAAGTTGAGGCTTGGCAAAAGAAGATGGCAAAATGTCGAAGGATTCTGTTGGAGGGCATGAAGGATCACATTGTATCCAGCATGCATGGAAAAGCTTCTCCATACTTGATGTGGAAAGCGTTGACAGATTTCTTCCAAAGCAAGAGCGACTAGAGGAAGTTGGCGCTCAAGGATAAACTCAGACACATAAAGATGGAGAAAGGCGACAGTATGCCCAAGTACCTCACGAAGTTCATCCAATGCAGGGATGAGCTGGGAAGTGTGGGGGTGATTGTTGATGATGAGGACTTGGTGAGCTTGGCTCTCCTTGGGCTTCCGAAGAGTTGGCATTCCTATCAGGACTCTGTCAATGGTTGGGAGAAATTGCCAGGATGGGAGCGACTTTGGTCGGATCTTGTGCAAGAGGAGATAAGGCGGAGTACCAGGGATGGATCTTCATCAAAGGCATCTGATGAAGAAAATTGCGCTTTGGCTGCCAAAGCAAAGAAGGGGAAGAGAAAGAAAGCTTCTCATTCCGGTGCGAAAGGCAAGAAGCAGGACATGTCCAAGGTGAAGTGCTTTCACTGTCACCAGCACGGACATTATGCCACAAATTGTCCGCAGAAGAAGAAAAATAAGCATGCTGCTGGATCTGCAGCGGGAGAGGCCTTAGCCTCACAGTTTGAGCTGGATTTTTCGTTGATCGCATGCTTGGTCTCAAGTGTGATGGGATCAGTATGGTTCTTGGACAGTGGTGCGTCTTTTCACATGACCGGAGATCGGGATTTGTTTTCAGATCTGGAAGAGAAAGATCTTGGAGTGCACATCGAGATGGGCGATGATGGTAGATACAGTGCGACCGGTATCGGTACCATTTCCTTTGAGAGGGAGTCTGGTAAACCCTTCGTATTGAAGGAAGTATTGCATGTTCCAGGATTGATGAAGAATCTGATCTTTGTGGCGATGTTGGAAGACAAGGGGTATGATGTGGTCTTCAGCGAAGGAAAAGCTTTCCTGCGCAGTAAGACAACTGGAGAGACCCGGAAGATAGGGGTTCGAGTCAAGAACCTTTATCAGTTGCAAGTAGATGGCTGCGCAGCAATGGCATGCAAGGCGGAAGGAGTGGTGAGTCGGGATGATGGCGAGCTGTGGCACCGGAGATTGGGCCACCTTCACCATGGAGCTTTGAAGATACTGCAGCAGATTTCTACTGGGCTTCCTAAGGGCACTCTTGCGCAGTCAGATCAGTGCAAGGGGTGTACCTTGGGAAAATTTGTGAAAGCCACCTTTCACGAGAAGGATAGTCGCGCCGCGACGATCCTTAAGAGAATTCACACAGACGTGTGTGGACCTTTCTCAGTAGCTTCGATAGCAAAGCACAAGTACTATGTGATCTTTGTTGATGATTTTTCTCGGAAGTGCTGGATCTTCTTCATGCAGAAGAAGAGCGAGACATACTCAAAGTTCTGTGAGTTCAAGGCACTGGTTGAGAAGGAATCGGGGAAGCATGTGAAGGCTCTTAGGAGCGACAATGGTGGTGAATTCATCTCTGCCGAATTCAAGGACTTTTGCAGCGCAGAAGGAATTCGGAGAGAGCTCATAGCACCCCATAACCCACAGTAGAACAGGGTTGCTGAGCAGAAGAACAGAACGATCGTGGGTGCTGCACGGGCGATGTTACATGATCAGGGCCTACCCATTCACTTGTGGGTGGAGGCATGCAATACTGCATTATATGTGCAGAACCGTTGTCCTCACAAGATACTTGGCATGAGTACACCGGAGGAGGCGTTTTCTGGCAAGAGGCCTGATATTTCCCATTTGAGGATTTTTGGTTCACCTATCTACATGCATGTGACGAAGGATGCCAGGAAGAAGATGGATCCGACCGCAGAGGTTGGGATATTTGTGGGGTACACTGATACACCCCACAACTATCGTGTGTATTTTCCAGACAGTCGCAAGACTGTTGTGCGACGGGATATCAAATTTCAAGAGGAGAAAGCCATGAAGTGTTCGCTTGAGAGGGAGCCACACTTGCATGCAGATGAGGAGCTATTAGTTCCTAAGGATGAGCTTCCGGATGTGGATCAGCCACAAGAGGAAGTTCATGGAGTGGAAGAGACCACTCATGCAGTGCCAACCATCATAGGGGGCAAGCGTACTACAGAAGCTGAGCGACCGGCTCAAGATGCAGAGAAGATTGTAGGACCACTTACAGCACAGCGCAGACAGAGACAGTCACCGGATTGGTACACTGGATACATGGCTCTTTTGAGAAAATGTGTCATGACAGAGCCATCCTCTTTCAAGGAAGCTGTGGCGGACCCCGCATGGGTAGATGCCATGGTGGAAGAGTATGATTCGATTGTCAGAAACAGTGCATGGGAGATTGTCCCAAGACTGGAGGGGAAATCAGTGGTGGGTTCACGATGGATCTACAAAGTGAAGCGGGCGGCTGACGGGAGTGTGGAGAAGTACAAGGCAAGATTTGTTGCCAGAGGCTTCTCACAGATAGAGGGGATCGATTATGAGGAGACTTTTTCACCTGTCGCAAGGTACTCTTCCGTACGGACTATCCTAGCTCTCTCAGCGCAGATGGGGTGGCACATCCATCAGATGGATGTGAATACTGCGTTCCTCAATGGATTCATTGAGGAGGAGGTGTACATAGAGAAGCCCGAATGTTTCAATATCTTCAGCAGCGAGTCGCATGTCTGCAGACTCAACAGAGCGTTGTATGGGTTGAAGCAAGCACCTCGTGCTTGGTACACACGGATAGACAGTTATTTCACCAGACTTGGATTCTCCAAGAGTGAGGCGGATCCTAACCTGTACCAGATTTTGGTGGAGGGTAAGTTGCTTTTCATTGTACTTTATGTAGATGATCTGATTTTGACGGGTGATGAGATGTTGATACTTTCATGCAAGGAGGATCTTGCTAGAGAGTTTGAGATGAAGGACTTGGGCCTCCTTCATTATTTCCTGGGATTGGAAATTTGGCAGCGCAGTGATGGACTATTTGTTTCTCAGGGTAAGTATGCCTGGGAGATATTGGAGAAGTTCAACATGCATGGCTGCAAGCTTGTTGATACTCCTCTTCCTGGAGGTTGGAGGAAGGAGGATGCTACTTCGGCGGAGGTAGTGGATGCCACTGTTTATCGACAGTTGGTGGGGTCGCTTATGTATCTGGTCAATACACGACCCGATATATGCTATGCTGTTAACCAACTTTCACAAGCTATGGTTAAGCCTACCAAGCTCTTCTGGAAGGCAGAAAAGCATGTATTGCGTTATCTTATAGGCACATCGGGATATGGCTTGTGGTACAGACAGGAGGATGAGGTGAAGCTATGTGGCTTCACGGATGCAGATTGGGCAGGGAGCCCAACGGACAGAAAGAGCACATCTGGAGGGATCTTCAGTATCGGGTCGACAACAGTTTCCTGGTACAACAGGAAGTAGAGATCCGTGGCACTCAGTTCAGTAGAGGCTGAGTATATGGCAGCAAGCTTGGCTACATGCGAGGCCATATGGATGAGGAAGATTCTGGTCGGGTTGTTCGGGTCACACTTGGAGCCTACTGTGATTTATTGTGATAACCAGAGTTGCATTAAACTCTCGGCTAATCCAGTATTTCATGATAGATCCAAACACATCGACATCAGGTACCATCATATCAGAGATTGTGTGCAGCGGAGAATCATGTTACTTTCATACATTCCCATGGAGGATCAGGATGCTGATATCTTGACGAAGGCGCTCACCAGGAGAAAATTCGAATACCACAGAGGCAGGATAGGGGTTGCAAATAATCCATATCTTGTTGAGAGGGAGTGTTGAAAATGCAACAAGATGATGGAGCTTAGTGAAATGAAGTCGCCTTCACTAAGTGAGCCCGCAGGCTATTTTTGGCGCAAAGTCTATTTTTAGACTATGTCTATTTTTAGACATATGGATCATGGTCTATGAGTTGCAGGATGCTATTTATGGATGATTGGTCGAGTTGTTAAAAATAAATGGACCTCTATTTTTAGACATTGGACGGTTTCTATTTTTAGACTGCTGGGCTAAAAATAGAACAGTCAAATATTATTAACCCTTAATAATATTTAGACTATAAACATTATCTTATCCTCTTGGAGCACTTCAGTTTGATTCTTGGATGTGGCACATGCAGCTGACAGAAGGAAATATGCTTTTCCTAAGGGTTAGTTGAGCTATTGCATGGTTGACTTCAGTTAGAACTCATGTGGCAGAGTTTGGTGGAGTTGATGAGACAGTTGGTGGAGTTGTGTTCGGTTTAACTTAGTTGAACTAGTTGTATTTAGTCCAACTGAAAAATACACTAGTGATGAGTGGTGTGAATTAATTATTAATTAATTCACTAATTATTAACTCATAAATCAACTAAAGAACACATCAGTTAACTGCAATGCATGGACAGTTCAGTGGAGACCAATGTTAGAGGTGGGTGAAAGGGTGAGTGTGACTATCAGTTGTGACCATGATTGTGCATGAGATTTGCACACACATTGATGGAGATTGCCAATGAGGATTGCGCAGTTGGAGCTAGTGGGATTCGAACTTGGATCTCATCATTAATCAACTTGGATTGCGCAGTAGAGGCAGGCAGACTTGTGGATGAGATTTGAACCCATGACTTGTTCAAATCTCAGTTATTTTGTGTGTACTGTTGGAGATGATGCGGGTACTGAAGATGGAGTGTGCTATGTATTGTTACATGTTATCTATAATTATAATATACATATAGTTGGGGGTTTTCAGCTATTTCTTTCCCCATTACATACTGTGTTGATATGTGTGCTTGATTATGTTTAATGAGCGCATGCGACTGCTTTCTATTTCCGCATATTGATGATCAATTGTAGAAGAGGTTATGTATTATGCATGAAGCTTAAATAGTGTGTAATCAGGATAATCTCGGTGAATAATTCAGCTATTATTCAAATTTCTACAATTATGATATTTCTATTAAAATTATATATATTGAATAATTACATATTAAATTCAATAGGATATATATATATAATTTTTTAATTTTTTAATAAAAAATAACTATTAGATTTATGGATAATAAATTAAGTAATTATTATAAAATATAATTTTATTTAATTACTAATTAATTTTTATATTTTTTAGTTATTTATATCTCTATTATTATTATGATAAATATGATTATAATGAATAAAATTAAGAAAGAAAAAGATAATTGTGACTAAGTGTTTGATTTTTTGGGTTAAAAGACTTGCTCACACTAAAATCTATTAATCAAATGTGTTCTCATGTAAACTTAAAATATATTATCATAATGTTTTTGTATTGTATACGTAATTTTTGTTTTTGGTTTATATATATATATATATATATATATTAAATATTTTTTTGTAGATATAGATTATTTGGTTTGTGTGTGTTTCATTTTTAATAATTTTATGTTTAAATCTTATAAATACGAGTTTAGGATAGAAATCAATCATATATAAAAATTGCCCTATGAAACATCAAAACTTGGACCAAGATTCAGAGGGTTTTAATAACTAACATTCTATTATGAGGAAAATCATTCTCCCATTCAATTTGCAAGCTAACCTAACCTAAGCTCTATCTAAGTCTAAAAAAAAAACTTAACAAGATGAAAGAACCTCTTGAAAAAAAATAGAAAATAGAAAATAGAAAATAGAAATAGATAAAACTAGCACAACCATATAAATTAAATGGATGATAAATATGGATAAAAATCAATCCATAGTATGCATTTTTTTCTTGCGAAAAGAAAATTGTACTTTCATTCACTTATAGACAGAAAATATATTTTTCATATACACAATTGATACATCTGTATTGTCCTTGGATTTTCCCAAATCCAAGAGTGAAAAAAATAAGACAAATGTATATGATTAAAACAAAACAAATAAAGACAATATGGCCCATAATATAGTACATAGAAAGTGTTGAAAAAACAACAAGAAAAAATTAAATAAAAGGTAAATATTATGGGGGATCAAGAAGCACTCATCCTCCCCTTCTTCCCTTTCTTTTTCGAGACCTACTGCCAAAACCTCACATTGTGCAAACTGGAACCAAAGCAAAAGAAACCTCAGATATCTCTAAAGGAAGGTCCTTTTCCGAGTCTGGGCTCTCAAATACATGGACATTTTTTTTGCCCCAAAACATTCTCCATATGTGTCTCATTACTCTATAGTTCTAAAACCATGAGAGTTTCGGTATTTTTCCACATCCTATTTAGGATAATCACTATCCCAAGCACCCACATCCCTAGCTGTGTGAACACTAGGATGAATCTGAGCATCCTCATATGTACGTATTGGTTGGTTTTTCGGAATGTCCTTCTCATCTGCTAATAAATGAGGATCTGTATATTGCCAAAAAATTTGTTTATTTGTTGTCTTCTTCTTTTTTGGGTTTTTTATGGCTTGGGAACATGTGCTCTGTAAATGGTCAGTTTGAAAACATTCTCGACACCTAAAATTCGTGTTGTCATAAACTAAAACTTGTGTCAGAGATGTGAAGGCCTTTACTGAGGTCAATCTCTACACAAATTCTGGCGAAGTAAAGATACCTTTCTTTGTCCTTTCATTGTCCATTTTTTTGAATTTCCCAAATTTGTTCCCAATGTCCTCTATGACTCTCGAGTGTTGGAAAAGTAAGGGAAGATTTGGGAGTCTCACCCAAACTGACATAGTAGAAACCACCATAGTCGTGGCATCAAATTGAGGGAACCATGTTGTAATGAAAAACCCTGCATTAACCCAAAACTATGGTCCATCATTTAGTATAGTATCCATTTATTTTTGTGTGTCAAATTGTACAAAAAAAATCTTTGGAGCACAATTAAATGTCATAGTTTGGTGTCCAAAGGGTTAATATCCATTTGTGAAGAGCCTCGAAATTTTGGGCCAAAAACCATTAAATCTACAAATGAGAGCTTTTGATTTGTGAGCATAAAAGAATGTGTGTACCTCAACAAGATTTACAACCATGTCAAGAACATTTTCCATTTGTTCAACAATGTAAGGTTCAAGTTTATTTTAGATCTAAAGTCCAATGTTATTTCGTGGAAGACCGACAGAAAAAAAAAAAAAATTACTTTCGCTTAACTGCTACCTTATATAAAAATTATCTAGTTTATGTTTTAGATTGTAGAGCACCACCACTCACCTTCAAATTCAAAATAATAGACAAATTCCTATAAATACCGTTGTCTTTAATCTAAATATGCCCTATAGTAAAAACCCCATAAATGAGGATTTGAAACTCAATAGAAATATACTTCTTTATTCTGTTTCAGATCATAAAGGGTATCCATAGCTTCTATCCAAAATAGAGTTGTCTTCCCATGAACTCATTTTATGAAGACTTGGAAAGTGAAAAATCCATCATGAGAGAGAGGCGCCACAAGCAGCAAACCTACAGGGAAAGTTTCCATATTATATGGGATTATATCCCCACAGGTGTCAGAACTGTCATCCTTTTGTTGCACCGACACACCCTTAGCAGCGTCCATTGCATGTACAGAAAGGTCTTTTATATACTTTGTCCGATCGACAACAAAAACAGAGAGATTTATATAAAATATAAAAAAATGAAAAAAAAGGGAGCACGTCAGTGGTAAAAGCAACCGTTACATCCCATAAAGTCGATAGCATCAGCTCGTGCATTTGATGGTAAACCCAAGAAATAAAGAAGAGATTCCAAACTTACAAAGCCAAGGAAAAATAAGCCTCCCCTGTCTCGGCCTCGCCAGATCTTCCGAGCGAAAGGTAGATGGGTTCTTGTCGATACATGGGCGCATATCATCATTACACAGATCCCAAAGAGGAAACCTGAGCTGGGCCAGTGTTGGAAAAACCCCGAATTTGCAGAGCACAACAAATCCAACCCTGGACCAGTGCTTGGATGGGCAACTCTACACAACTACAACAACCATTGAAACCAAGCAAGGCGACATGTAACATGTTGGTGTTGCATCCATCGGCCCTACAAATATTCGAAACCCTAGGATAACATGCAAGTCCATTCTCTCACTCTTCAATCAATAAAATTCAATCCATGATTAAAATTAATAAAATAAAATAAAATTGATGTGGTAAAATGTTAAACAATATATTATGTTTAACATCTTTATAATTATATTTATTATAATTTATTGGTTTGATTTATAAGAAATTTGACCTTTAAGTTTTAAAGTTTACATAATACTTCATAATACAAGGACTAATTGAACTGTCTCCATTGGCCAAAAATAATAGTAACATAAATTTTCAAATTTTTTTTTGGTCAAGGTGTGTGATGCAAGGACTAATTGAACTGCCTCCATGGGCCAAGAAAACAGTAACACAAATTTTCAACTTTTTGTTTTTTGTCATAGTGTGTGTGATGCTCTAGGCTTGAGAGCATGGACTAGGAGTATCTAAGCGGTCAAAGTCACCCACCAGCACTATTTAAGGTGTCAAAGTCACCCTGAGCATCACTCACAAAGAGTATCTAAGCAGTCAAAGTCACCCACCATCAAAGTCACCTTGAGCACCCTACCTGGGCCACACCAACCCTTAGCTAACTAGATTTGGGACGAGGCCCAGTGAAAGTCACCCACCAGGAATATCTAAGCAGTCAAAGTCACCCGGAGAGCCTGAGCCACACCAACCCTTAGCTAACTAGATTTAGGACTAGGCTCATCCTCAAGTCAACCAGAGAGCCTAAGCCACACCAGCCGTTAGCTAACTAGATTTGAAACTAGTCTCATCCTCAATGGATTATGCTTGTGATACTTAACTTTAAATTATTATTATTATTATTATTAATTATAAAAAAAATTAATATATAATATTAACATATATATATATATACATTTTAAAAACATGTATAAATATTGTTATCCTAAAAATTCAGTTTTTTAATTTTTAATTTTTTGAACTTATAAATATACCTTATTAGAATGAATGTCATTTTATTTTATATAAACATTAATTTAATTTAATTTTATAATATTTAAAAAAATAAACATAATTATATTTAAGATAAGTTTCAATTCTTTATTCTATATTTAAGATCAGAATCCCAAGAAACCTGAAAATTCTTGCAAGAACTCCATCAACTCAAATGATGGAGGAGAAAGAGCAAGACATCTTGAGTATTAGAATTTGGCACTAAAACATTGGTTAGGCCAACAATTACTTCATGGGAAAGATAACGAGGGAAAGTGATGCATCTATTTTTTTTTTGGCAGGTGGATTTGGACCACATCAGTGGACGAAATGACGACCCGTCAATCAGGGTTGCTTCGCTCATAAACAAACCATGATGAGGATGATTACAAACCAAAGTAATAGTGGGTGATTTCATTAGCATTGATTACCACTGAACATTAAAAAATATGGATGACTCCAAAATTAACTGACCAAACATATAATCCAGAGGACGGAATTTCGGCTAGCATCAATCAATCATAGGACTGATCGGAGAGGGAAATCCCTTGATAAATATAGGTTAGCATGATCATAATTTTCTCTCTTTCTATTTATTTTATTTGTTTCCAGATCTATTTCTTTATAATAAATGTTAAGGGTTATGAAATTAGTTATTTTTAATATTGGTGTTGGGTTTAATTTTTTTGAAAAAAAAATGGAAAATGAAATTTTTTTAATGGAAAATAAGTCTTGTTTTATGAAGCTTTTAAACACTACTTATTAGAGTTTGACACAATTTTAATGATAATATTTTCAATATTAATATAGATTTATCTTAAATATTTATTTAACATGATCATATTTCTTTATGTCTAAACTTCTTTAGAGTGCAAAATATAATGTGTTATTTTTAATTATGAAAAAATAATTTTTTTATAATATATACACATTTTTAAAAAATAATATATAATATGTACTTATTTGACCTTAAAATATTTTACATTACATCTAGGCATTTTATCAAATTAAAACGATTTTTTTATTATTAATATATTTTTAAATATATGTCAAAATTAATTTGTATTAAAATATTTTATTGACAACCCACATTAAATATTTTTTATATACCAGATTAAAATATTTTATTTTATGATTTTTAATATATATATATGAAATTAATATCAACTTAAATTAGTTAACATAGATTTTCAAATAGTTTATTTAAATATCCCATTGAAATATTTTTAAAAAATATAAGACTTAAATATCTTACTCGCACATCTTTTTTTTCTTTTAATTACTTTACATGTTTTTTTTTAATTATAGGTCACATTATTTTTCTATTTAGAACAAATTTTTTATTTTAATTCTTTATTTTAAAGGGGACAAACAAACATACTTACACATCCTTTCATACTAAGTTGTAAAATGAAACTTTCAACTCAATAAAATATCAAATTTCAAATTTACATTTTTTTTTAAAAAACACATTAAATTACCATCAAATTAATTAGAATAAAACCACACCTATAAATAAAAAGTTAACAATAAATGATTTAAATCCAGAAAGTCGTTTTACTTTGTGTTCATCAAAAGTTATTACTTTACTTTGTATTTATCACAGCTCACCTGATCATATGTTATAATTAAAGGACATAACCATGAGTACCTAAACATTGCGAACAGTTACGAAGTTCATAAATTAAAAAATCCTCAAAATTAAAACAAAACATTGAGTAACGAGGAATGCTTATTTAATATTAAAAAACTTTAAAAGGGGTGTATAATAATATAAGATGAACGCTTTCCGTTATTATAAGCAATAACGCACTTATTTAACTAACTAGGTGGTAATGCTTTCTTATCAAGTAAAAGCGCATATTCGAATGTGCTTAGTTACAATGATGTCATTGTAAGGTTGTGCATAACCAATAAGATGGAATGTCCCACCGTTAAATTATAGGATATTTTTGGAAAAGATGAGAAGAGTGAGAAGTTGTTTTCGTAAATATAAAGAAGATGATAGAGCTTTAAATTTACAAAATAAATGTCGATAATATAAAGTTATGTTGATGAGATATGTCGATAAAGTTATGTTGATAAGATATTTCGATTACTTTTGTACGAGGGAAATCTTTGTTAAATGTAAATATTTAAATAATATTAATTTTTTTTAAGTAAAGATTTTATTAATTTCTGAATAAAGAGTATATATAGTTTGTTATAAAAGAGGGGTCTCACGCTGATTGGGTTTGTTTACCATAAAGTTTATCGGATGAAAAAATTACAAAAGTGCCATTAAATGCACCATTTACAATCGATTGGGCCATAGGCACCAAAACATAGCTAGTACAAAAAAGACTCCAATAATAATACTAATCATCACAAGTAATAGATGCATGGTTGTTCGAGCCCATTCTAGGAGTCGAAGGAAGGCAAAAGTCGCACTATACCTGTCCTTCGAAATGTGCCATCCATACCTCCAGTTTCTAAACTTTCTCTGAGAGCATATTTCTCCCCCTCTAAACCATGACCAACATTTCCTAAAGTTGATTTTGAAGGTAGTGCAATCGCTTCAAAGAGGCCATATGCACCACATGCTCCTCTCGCCGTATGCGTTCAACAACATCCACCCTATCCATTAGAGTGTCAATGAGGGCCCGACAGTTCTCTAGTCAGTAGTGCTGGAGACCCTAACCTCCTGTGCATCCAGATCACCCAAGCCCCGCTTCATTCCGCTGCCATGGTTATCACCACCGCTACGGTTATCCTAGACCAATTTTTCCTTTGCCTCGGTTCACCCTGCATTTTCCACCACTGTGTGACCCATCACCTCGAATCGCACCACTACATGACCCATCACCCCGACTCACTCCACTACGCGACCTGTCACCCCGACACACCCCCAGCGTGCCTCCTCCATGACCTCCTCAAGGGCCAGCCAAACCTCTCCGCACACTTCCCGCCACCTTCCCACCACGACTAGATGGCAAAGAGACCAAGGCTAGGGCATTCACTCTTGTAGAAGAAGAGGAGGGGCTGACCTAACCCATTGGTGGCTGCATGATAACCCGTGGGCGAGGAGCACTATAAATCAACACTAAACACAAATTCTCTTTGCTACTGGGCACTGCCCCCAAAATTGAATCCCAAACTACACAACAAGGTTGGAGGCACCTCTTTTCTGACCTCTGCCGAAAATGGAGCACCACCTAGGAGGAAGGTGGTTGTTTCCAACTCGGGTCAGGCTTAGAGACAATATATTTCCACCAATTACGACCACAATGAAACTCAAGTGGACCCTCCACACCCCCTCAGTCCAAAATGTCGTAATAACACAGACTCCCTTAGTCCAAAACTCAATAATTTCCCAGAGGAAAAAAAATTATCTACTCCTACAACAAGGTTTCTCGGTCGGCAGAGAACACCACCCGACGAATCCAAACCAATTTCTAACAAATCATGAGGGTTTTTTCCCACCCATGGAAGCTAAGTCCTGAAGGGATAATTCCTCTATACCTTTCCATTGTGGCTCTAGTAGAGGCTTGGGCATAGGGACTATGTACGAAGGGAGGGGTAAGCGCATGAGAAGAAGGAATATTCTCCCACCCATGGAAGCTACGTCCTGAAGGGTTAGCAAGACATGGTGGGCCATTAAGGATTCAAAGGCTAAAATAGAGCAAGAGAAACAAGGCAGCTGAAACAAGGTGAGAAAAGGCTAAGTTAGGTTGAGAGTAGATCAAGGGTATGAGAAGGTGAGAGGAGAGTGAATATGGGAGTGGGGCCAATATGCAGGGAGGATCTGTATGGATTCTAAGAGGATGCAAGGGTCATAGGGAGGACTGAACACAATTACCAGGAACCAAAGGAATGAAAACCCCTTAAGAAAACTAGGCGGATGAGGGGAATTGCGAACCAAGAAACCAGAGTGCCAGATTGGAGTAATGGCTATAAGCAAGAGCTGGAGCTAATATGAAAAGTAATTATTCAGAATAGGAAATATAAAATTGAACCTGATCATGAGTGAACTATGTATATGCGTAGCTTGAATAATTATTGATGACTTTGCTCCATGGAGATAGATCCCTAGCATGAGATTTTGGCCTTGATGCTAACAAAGTGTTTTGTTTGCAAGTCCAAGATTTCTCCACCACAAGGTTTGATTCCATGATTTAGTGGCTATTCTGTGATCCAAGTTCCATTGCTTGAATATATTATGAGCTTCTTCCCTCATTTCTGCATAATAACCATAGATGTGCCCACTCAGAACCATAATAATATTTTGTAACACTATTGGATCATCTTAAAAAGTAAAAAGTAATCCTGCAACTACCTTCATAATTCTTTTGAATTGTTTTTTTGGTGCACAAAATTTGTTATCTTGTATTTTTTATTATCTCAAACTTCTTCTGGATTTTTTTTAGTCGTTTGTTAACTTGTTATTCTTGGATTCTTTATTATTTCAAGCTTCTGAAGCTTTGTTATATGGAATTATGAATTACGAATAAAACACATTCCCTAAATGTGGTGCTATGCATTTCAAACAATAGATCAAAGACTTTGTAGACACTTTCTCTAAGAGTAAATAGACACACAGACCAATAAAGGAACTTAATTACGATCCAAGAGCTTCCTATTCTCCTTCTGTCGCTCTTGTTGTAGCTTCCAATCCAACTTTGATCGCCAGACTACTTCTTGCAAGTATAAACACTAAAAAAAAAAGAGGTTGCAATATACAGATGCCTATTTTTCTTAATCAGTTAAATTGATGAAACATGAAACATATATATCAGCTAATAATCCATGATATGAAAAGTAGAAACACAAAAAAATACATATGTGGGAAATGAGCAATAATATTTATTAATGCATAAAGCGGGGAGGTTACAACCAGCAATCGATTTGATGTCACCAACTCCAGCATTCATCCCACCCTCATCACAATAAACATCTCACCAATAGCATATCATTTTTATCACATACTCAATTTAGAATCCAACAAAATTTCTTTACCAAATTTCTTCCCTCCCCAACACTAGGATCTGTGCTCAATTTATAGGGCAACTGAAGGTATTTTCTCAATCAATGACTTTCTAATAATAGGAAAGACATGTTCCTAAGCTCAAAGGTGTTAGATGGACACATGGATTCAAAGTTTGACACATATGGAATCTTCTAGAAGGCACTGGCCATGTGGAGATTCCGGAACAATGAGAATTTTTCTCCCATTTGACCAATGCACTCTTGAATGTCGAGAAGTGCTTTGCAGAGCACCCTTGATTGGAGGTAACTGCATATGCAAATCAGTTAGTCGCTTGAGAGGCTGCGTTTGTGAGCTCATAGGTGATATACCATGTACTTCAAATCTTGGAAACCTTGCAATAGAAGTCATGGATGATTTGTTCTTGTTCTTGTCTTAGGTCATGTAGCAACTGAAATGATAGGGGATGATAGACCCTATTTCATTTCTTCTAGGGATGATGTCCAGTTGAGCCAAGTGATTGGGAATAATTCCCAAATTGACCTATAACAGCTGGCCCCTAAAGCATGAAGTCAGAATATTTTTTTTTTTTTGAATGAGATGCTTTAGAATGTGATGGGTTGGAACTGAAGCGGAGTGGAAACCTGCATCAATATTACAATACATTACATCATGATATATCCTCCTGACCACGAATTTCTGAGAGAAGGTATTCCCATGCTTAGCACATAAACTATCTAATAACATGTACATAGTGTAGAAAGTTTTCTACATTGGAATGTTTCCCAATACAGACATGCCTACAAATATAGGCCCATGTTCGGATGACGATCTGTATGTAAGGTCATCGTTCAAATTATGTGTACAAAAATCATGAAATGGCCGCTCGGATGGTTGAAACTAGATCTGGGGTCTTCTTATCTCATTCACTTGATCGTTTGGGTACAAGTCTAGCCATGTGAATATATGATTTGTAGTCGAACATGGTAAGACATCGTTTGATTACCAACCAATGATGTGAGTTACTAACAAACGCGAGAGAACCACCATTGATGTCAATGGACCTCAACATACTGCAGTACATTTCATAAGGTGTGAATAGATGATTTGATGTCGAATGACAAAAAAAATATTTCGGTCAAAAATCTAGAAGCGAGGATCTTGTTGATGCTATAACAAGCCTCATGGTAATGGAAGATGATGTTTCTAATTAAAATTCCTCCATGATTATTTGATGTTGACAAGAATTCAGTTTATTGCAAAACGAGAGTTACTGATTTCATAGACAAAATGTGACTTGATATAGCAATTTTCAAGGATGACTATCATGAGAATGAAGGTTTATGATTATTGTAGAAGGATGCATATTCACTGGATGACTTCTCTTGAACATATCGGCGACACTGAGATGAGTTGGTAGCATTGACCCAAAACTGAAGTGAAGGTATCATGAACCATAGGTATGAATGAACCGTCAAGAATATTACCCAACCCAAAAAGTCACGATGATGGAGTGAAGTTTCATGTTCAAGAGTGACTTACTATCATAAAATTTATGCTCACTTTCCCAAATTTTCCCCATTCATTTGTCGACCAATACCTCTTTATTTTTTAACAAGCTTGAGGAGGATAACATATGATTGATCTATAATTCAACCCTTTGGGCGAATAATGTATCGCTATTTAATAATTTAATGAGTCTACCGATGAATGAAACTCGATTCTTGCCATGATCGACAAGACCATCGTTATTTTATGTTTTAACGAGCCTAACGACAGTGACAGCCCGATCCTTTTTCATATTTAGAGAGTTTTAAAAAGAAGACAAAAGAAAACTCCATAAGTAATTTTTCGTAAAGTTGTCGCTCAGATCCTAAAAAGTGTAAAATAATATCTGAGAGAACCTCCTAGCCATGTTCGACTAAGGCATTCCTTTTTCGTAAATAATCTATCTCAGTTCAGAAAAGGGTTAAACTTATACTGAGTAGATATTAATTCATTTTCTTTTACAATCTCAAAAAGGCAAGTGATCGACAATATTTTCACATTATCGGAGTTTGAAAAGAGCTAAAAGTATACTCCAGGGGTTCCGTTTTTGTTGTTATCGAAGCTCCAATATGCTTCAAGCCTTTTTAATTTTATCAATGATCGAAAAATAAGGATAAAAGTATGCTTTGTGGTCAAATCATTCTTGAAATAAATGTGCACAACTAATCTTCTCATCAGTTGCAAACCTGTTCAGAACAACATCAAATGGATTAAAAATACATGTTTCATGATAAAAATTGAATAAAACCATAGTCATAGCAATAAATATTATTTGAAAATAATGAAATGACTAATTAAAAGAGATTTAATATTCATTTTTACCATTTGAAAATTACCATTTGCATTTTGGAGCTCTGAACCTGTTTTTTCCCCCAAACTTCAGCTGTTGATTGTGATCGATTCAGTGGACGGTTTTCATCGTTGTTTGATCCAGGTTGGTACCATAAACCCCCTCTTTCTTTAAATAGTCAATTCATTCCATTTCACAGCAATTTTTTATGGATTTGGGCTCTTTAGGGTAAATTATTTTTCCAAAGAGGGAAACACACCCTTAAGCATCAAAAACTGCGTTGTGGAGCAACTAAAATAAAGTCTAGGTGCATATGAAACGCACTGTCTATTGATCAAGACTGCGTTGGGTGCAATTCACATTCCTGATTATTGCATTGTACCTAAATTTTATGTAATTTTTTGCATGAAAAGGAGTCTAATGAGTTTTATGGTTATGTTTAAGGGATTCATCAAACTAGAATGATGATTACTTGGAGTGAAAGAGAGCATGAAGAAAAAAATATGATTGCCCTTAATGATCCAAGTACTGTAAGAGCCCTAAGAGACTGTAGGTTATTAAAGTGCTTTCGCTTGTGAGGTATGAGGCAAAAATAGAACTTTTGGTGTTCCTAG
The DNA here is from genome assembly GCA_034641835.2 of Pinus albicaulis. Classification (NCBI taxonomy): domain Eukaryota; kingdom Viridiplantae; phylum Streptophyta; class Pinopsida; order Pinales; family Pinaceae; genus Pinus; species Pinus albicaulis. Next base: position 1,419,032,431 of record CM076581.1, on the reverse strand, counting down.
TTCATGCATGGGATCTGGTAATTGAAGAATTTCACGTTAGAAAAAAAGTGGTTCCCATTATAGTGGAGGACATATATTTTATGACAGGCTTGTGGAGGAGAGGTTTACCCATTTCTCTCTCAGGGTCTACTCTCGGAGGAGAGAGAGTGAGAGACTATGTTTTGCAATATTTCTATCTAGGGCAGAGCCAAGCAAGGATGGGAAAATAAACATCCATGATTTTCGTGGTTTTCCTTTGAGAACCATTCTATTCATGATCACAAAGCTTGCTACCATCATTAAACTACATGTAGCGAATAGATCTTATATGTAGTATGCACTAGAGTGCATGGAGCCAACAATTTTCAACTGGTCTGAAGCTATACTTTCTAAAATAAAAGAAAAAATGAACAAGGGAAATGGAGGAAGGAAGAAAAACTTCAGTTATGGTTCAATCCTCATTTCTTTTGCTATAGAGCGGATTCCACTGATGCAGCCTCAGCATGTGACACTAGGTGTATCTAACCCTAGAGATATGAGGATGCAGAGATGGGTATAACTGATGGCTAAGCATGCAGGCCAATCGTCCATCGTGTTCTCGACTAAATTCTTCACTTGGTTAAGGTGACAGGTTATCGCCATCGATGAGTATGCATATGTATGCGTTGATTTTCGAGGAGATCTAGACTTAACTTTACCAGAAGGCGCTCAGTGGGGTGCAATCGGTAAGAATGTTTTGACCATGTTTTTTTATTTTTCTAAGGTTTATACATGTTTTTGTATTTTTATGTTTTACCAATAGCAAAATAAATTTTTAATGTAATGCAGATGTTCGTCGAGTTCAAATAGTGGAGGAACCAGAGCATGGAGCGGATGAGCCAGTAGAGAGGGTTGTCGGGAGAGAAGTCCTTCAGGATTTAGACATGGCTGAGACTCTGTATGAGCTTCGGTAGCACATGGAGGGGTTGACCTTTGGGATTCCATATTTCGGGATCGAAGAGTTACCCATGTGACTGCAACGCCACACTATAGGTGTTCCTAACTGCTAGATGCAGTTACTGTGTAGGATAGCTAGAATGATAGCATGTTACCATGGGCATCACTAGTTTACTTTTGACATGTTGCATACATTTTGAGGATAGATGACCAATGTGTCTTAGGCACAAATTTTTGTAAAAACCTATAACTATTTTTTTCATATGTTTATTATGAAATCCTATTCAATTATGTGAATGTATCTTTACGTGTGTTGCAAATGTCTTTTTATAACATAATTCGATAAAGAATCAGTCAATGTGTTCAAGTTTCTGGAAATGTGTTGATATTGAATAAAATCAAAGTGTCTTTCCAAAAGTCGAACTGTTAGGAACATACGATGCAGTGTTGGATTTCTAACAGTATAAACACTAGTAAGTTGTAATACCACAAGTTGTGAGTCTAACCTTATGATGATGCGGTTAATACAAAATGAAATGGAATCAGAGAGAAGTTCGATCAATGCACTATACTCAGTGATATTTTTTGTCGATCTAACAATACAAATCCCTTGAAAACTCACTAACTCGCCATTCGGAGCGAAAATGGCCCGCACTATAGAGGATAGATTTTGGGTGCTATGACTAGCACCATCAGCATATCCAACAAATGGTTCCAAAGATTCAAACATCTATGATGAAATGTAAATCGGATTACCAACATCAAGAAAACTCTTAAAAACAAACTAAGATAGTGAATGCAAATCAACAAAATATATACAATATAATACATAAAATTACTATGCTCATGATTAAGCATAGTAACATTTTAGATACAACCCATTTCGGGGTTGCGCCAACGAAATTCCATTGTAATCCACAAACTCGTAGGCATCCTTAGAAAGAAATATTTTGACAATATAGGGGTCATGCCATAATGGCTCAAATTTCCCTGTACCTATTACATCAACTTCCTGATCATAAAGAAGGGCCAAGTCACCCTCTGAGAAAATGCGAGGCTGGACTTGCCTGTTGTATGAAGCCTTTATACGTCTCTTATGCACTTCATTGGCCAATTGGGCTTCACAATGAGTTTCATCAAGATGGATGAGGTTAAAAAGATGTGCTTCTTCATCTGAGGCATGAGGTAACAAGTCGATTGCGAGTTTTAACGACGGTATTTCACATTGGATTGGAAAGATAGCTTCTAGACCATACACCAATGAAAAGGGGGTAAATCCGGTTGCATTTCTCACCGAGGTTTGGCATGCCCACAAGGCCGAGTACAATATTAAATACTAGTATCGTTTATGAACTCCTATCATTCGTTGAAACATTCGTTTAAGAATTTTGTTAATAGCCTCAACTTGTCCATTTTATTGTGGATAATAAGGAGTATAAATATCATGTGATAGTCCTAACTTGGCAGTCAATTCAATCATCACGTGATTACGAAAATGCTTACCATGATATGTGACTATAGCCTATGGGACCCCAAACCATGCACTGAAATGATTAAAGAAAAGCAATGCAGTTTTTTGTCTTGTGTTATTCAATGTAGGCATCGCTTCGGCCCACTTGGTAAAGTAGTCTACTACAAAAATAATATAACCATGCCCCCCGGATGAATGAGGGTTACAAGTCATGAAGTCAATGCCCCATTTAAAAAATGGTCCTACAGAGACAACATGATGCATTGGCGCTGATAGTTTGCGGATTTTACGATCAAATATCTTGCAAGCATGATAAATTCTGACCGTGAGGATGCAGTGGTGAAATATGGTAGGCCAAAAGTAACCGACATGGATTATCTTCTATGTGGTAGCGTATCCAGACAAGTGTCCACCACAAGCCCCAACATGACAATCATTTAAAACCTTTTCAGCCTCCTCATGAGTGAGGCACCTTCTTAAAATTGTATCGGCACCATGACGATAAAGTGTATCGCCGACGATCAGATAATATTTTGCTTGGTATCGAATACATCGTTGTTCAGAGCCGAAAATTCTAGGTCTAGAGATAAATGATAAAATATCCATACCAAGGATCACATGATCTGATCATAAACAAAGAATCATTAGGAATAGATGGTTCTGACGTAGTAGTAGTACTATCAGAGGCAAGGTCACAAAGAAGCTCTACCAAAACTAAAGATTTATTTGACTTGGATTTGATGAATTCCAAATCAAATTCCTGCAAAATGACAATCCATTTTGAATATTCCCCCCCCAGCAATTGACATGATAATATGTAAGTCACGGGGTTGCAATCGAAAATGATAATGGTTTTTTAGAACAGGATATAGTGGTGAAATATTTGGACAACTTGAACAGCTGCCAAGGAAATCTTTTCTATGTAGGAATACTTTACTTCCGTATCATTGAAATTACGACTCAAATAATAGATCCAATGTTCTATCCCAGTTTCTACTTGGACCAATACCATAGAAATGGTCATACCAGCCGCGACGATATATAAGAAACAATCACTCTGATAATTGGGGGGATACATTAATGATGCCCGGACAAGAGTATCGTTGACAGCATCAAAAGAAGCTTGTGTAACATGGTCCCAATGGAAGGGAATCCCCTTTTTCAAGAGCCGAGTAAATCCTTTAGCTATTTCGGTGTAGTTGGGTATGAACCTCCTTAGGAAGTTAGCCTTTCGTTGAAGTTTCTGTAACTGAAGTAAATTTGATGGCACAGGCAATCAAGAATGGCTTGGACCTTCAATGAGTCTATCTGAATTCTTTCTTTTGTGACAACGAATCCTAGAAAACGACCAAAACTAACACAAAACACACATTTATGTGGATTGAGGCATATTTTGTAGTGTATACAGCGTAAAAAGATATCTCTCAAATGCATCGGGTGATCAGTCTGATTTTGTGAATGTGTGGGTAAATCGTCTAGAGAGGGTTGAACAATGTGCTTGATGTCATTGAAAGCATAATGCATGGTCTCTGAAAAGTTGCCCCAACATTCTTTAAACCAAACGAGAGTTTCCTATAAGCGAATGCGCCCTAGGGATAGATGAATGATGTCTTATATTGGTCCTCTGGGTAGATATTTATTTGATTGTAGCCGGAAAATCCATACATGAACGAAAATATTTCGCATCCAGCAAAATCATCAATAATCTGGTTGATAAAGGGAGTAGGATAGCTGTCTTTTGGACAAGAAAGATTTACATCCTGATAATCGATGCACACTCTGATAGTTCCTTGTTTTTTCATGACAGGAACGATGTTGGAAACCCACTCAGTTAGCGAAATAGGGTAAATGAAACCAGCATGCAAAATTTTTTCAACTTATGCTTTAATGGCAGTGGCCTTCTTCAGATGAACAGGACGAAGGCGTTGACGTACCAGCTTGACATCAGGGTACATATTAATAGTGTGTTCAATTATACTAGTATCTATGCCTGAAATTTCCTCGTAAGACCAAGAAAATACATCACGGAATTCATGAAAGAGAGAGCCATATGTTTCTAGTTCTAATTGAGAACAATACATGTCGACATGAATGTTTTCTACAATGCCAGGTTTGGTCAAAATATCGATAGAAATGGTTTCTTCAATATTTGAAAAATTTCGCTCGGAATCGATTGCATTAATAGGAAAAGAATTAGAAAAGAAACTTTTTATCGATGGGTGGTATAGTTCACTAAAATTATTTTCTTCATAATCAGGACGATGGGAACGATGAAGATAATATTCCCATGGTTCTCCTTCTGACATCATTGTTTCCAAAATATTCTCATCTGTCAAGAAAGTTGAGGAAAAGGGATTAGATGGAGTACAAAAATCTAATGAACGATCAACCCAAGTAACTGGCGACAATGATTTCAGATTCGCTGCCCAAGCCAGATAGATTGATTGCTATGCCAGCTCAACAGGGCTGGGCAGTAGAAACTCATCCAACGTAACAACTTCAAAATCACCTATATTCTTTCTTAAGCTGGATGGAGTGGAAGAGATCATGTAGCAGGTATTTATACTTGTAATTTCTGCCAACATCGTAAGCGGTGGTAATGAAAAGGTTCCCATGAGAGTGGAATCCTTTAAGATTCCTACACCAATGTTCTGAAGTGTGAGTTGGGGTACGTGAACAAACGGAACACTTCTAGTTAGTTGGGAACTAGAGGCAAAGAAGGATAGCTAATTGATGGTTGTGATAACACCTTTATGTGGAAAGGTGATCATTCTAAAATATGTAGAAACAATTATAGTCATAACATATACCCATGGAATTCCAAGTAGAATATTTTATTTAAGGGGTCTGTCAACGACCTCAACTTCAACATTCACTGTTTTTCCCCCTAGTTCAACTTGTGGGTTATTGATAATATCACAAGGCTTATATGTATGTCTGTCGAAAGCCTTCAATGTAGTTGATGATTAAGACAAGCATGGTGATCCAAGTGACTTCCAACAGTTTAGAGACATAATGCACGTAGATGCTACCTCATCAATAATAGTAATATGAGCAAGGTGATTGAGAACATTCACTTGGATGGAGATTAAAAATTCTACTGGTAATTGTGGCACATAGCCTGTATAATTGAAGACTACGAGATTTGAATTAGTCAGATCAATTCCACCAATTTCTGAAAACAAAGCTTGTTTATGTGAGGGACAATTTTTTAGCACCTCAAGTGCTGACATAGTTGAAGGGGATTGAGCCAAATCTTTAACTATATTATAATTTTTAGCAGCTCTCTCTCAAGGATTAAATGTCGATTTATGAATGACTCCCTTTGGTGGCTTGATTGTCAATTTAAGAACAGTAGATGGCGGTACCAATTCCATAGACGGATTCGTTGTCGAGGTAGTAGGTTGATTATTGGCCTAACTAATGTAATATTTTTTACGTGTTGACACCAAAACATCTGTCGATCACTTCATGACAGATAGCATAAGCACTTGGGAACTAGAATATGGATCTGTAGCAACTAAATTTGTGTTCGGATTCGGAAATGGATCTATCAACACAACTGACACATGTGAAGTATTAACCATTTTTTAAGACTTCAGCACGGTGAGGACAATCCCGAAAAAAGTGTTCCTTATTACAGATTATGAATGGATAACGAGGTTTTCGATTTCTAGACGATTGATCAGATGATCTTTCTTGCAGGGTAGAAGTTTGTTTTTTCTTTGATTTCCCTTTTTTCTTACTTCTGGGTTGCTTGTCACTTTTTCCTTTGTCAAATGACACGGCATTGATTTTGGAAGAGGCGCATGATCAGATGCAGTAGTATGATGTGTGCTTGTATTACCAATCATACCGTCTCTGGCATGAGATTCCTTCGATGGAGGAGGAACAGTAAAATTAGATCAGTGCGTTAGAAATTTTCTCGTAGAGCATGCCAGACTAAGTATAAATCAAGTCTAAATATTGGGCACAAGAAATATCTCGCTCTTTAGTGACAACGCCATCGTTAGCCACATCCTCAATTATAGATGGTAATAAGGACTTAATGAACCACTCAACAAGGATGTGATCAGGAACAAAAATCTTAACCATTCTATGACAACAATGCCACTCATGAATATGATTAGAAATTTGAGTAGCATTCGTATATTTAAAATTATTCAATATTTCCATTCCAGTTTCATATTGTATGGGTAACTGGAAGTGATTCAAAAAGACGGTAGTTAGGGAAGTGAAATTATCAAAAGAAGCTCTCGGTAACTGAATGTACCATTTTGCAACCAGACCAGTGAACGTATGCTGGAAAAGACATAGTTGAACAGAGTCATAATTTAGGAATTTTAATGAACCCCACAAATGATAAGTTATAACATGAGTCGATGGGTCTTCCCAGGGTTTCCATTGAACTTAGGAATATCTGAGGGTAATTTATGAAGTATCACCGTCCACTGAGGAGCATAGTTGATTAGGTCGTTGGTGAGTCGGTTTAAATTCGGTAACTCTAAAGTTGCGACAAAGGGAAACTATCGATTGAGGGTAGGTTGAGCATATCTGGGGTATAATGGAATTGCTTGTGCAATAGGCCTTTGAGCACAAGCATAAGGAATATTTTGTTGGTAACCTAGAAAGGGGTTGTTTTGATAGGCAAACGCTTGAGGATTATGTTGACCAAAACCTGGGTATGATACTTGTTGAAATGAATGTTGTGGCATTTGCACCTGTGGCTGCCAAGGGGTCTATCCACCAATGTTATAACCCAAATTAGGATAACTTGGATTCGGTTGAGGATAGGTATAACCTAGTTGTGGCTGCGACATCCCATAATATGGAAATCCAGCTTGTGAATAAATGATACTGGATACAGGTGGTTGCTGTAAACCATCTGAAGGAGTTGGAGACTAAGGGCCTAATACTTGAGAGTATTGAGTTGAAGGACCCACCTGAAACAGTTGTTGTACAATAACTTGAGTCTGTAGCAGGGGTAAGGATTTATTAACAAGTGGAATTGATGTGGGTGCAACAGGTTCAACTGGTTAATACGATTGTATAACCATATGTGGTTGGATAGGCAGAGTGCGCTGCCATTAACAAACATTCATTTCGACATTAGGTTTACCAAAAAACGATGGATTACTGTCAAAGAGGGTGACCATAGGTTGACCCTGAGCATGAGGAGTATAATAAGATGGAAAATGTTGTTCCCCAAAAGTAGGGAGTCCAGTTGAGATTGTACTAGATGGAATAGACCTAGATGGACTAGCTTGATATTTCCCTGATGATGGATATAAAGGATCAAGATGTTCAGTACTCACTATAGGTTTACTAGTTAGAATACCAGATGATGACATTGGTGAAGTCCATGCATTTGAACATGCACCAGAGAAAATTCTAGATAGAGATTTCTAACCTGATGGGACCATAGGGCCACCATGTAAATATGACTTTGGTGAATTTGTGAACATCAACGAGGTAGCGAGATCAGGTGCTAACGCAATTGGAACAAATGTTCCAACTGAATATGTTGGTTTAGGCATGGTTACTTGACCAAATGTATATCCTTTTGAATCAATGGGAATTTGAATAGGCACGAGACCAACAAAAGCAGAGGAGGGTGATTGAGGAAAAGACTCGTACAGGTAAGGATCCTCCCCAAAATGAGTTGGATGTAAAGGTTTTTTGTCTTGTGGTATTTTTTCAATCGAAATTAAACCAGGTCAAAGGGTTTCGCCGTTAGGCCCAAAGTGTATTTCAGGAGGTTAAATGCATGGTATGGGAGACTCAATGGCTACAATAGATTCTAGGGTGACCAAAACAGAAACAACTTCTGGTCGTTTGACTTCAGGATGTAGATGTTCTGGCAAAAAAGAGACAGGATCTGGATCAAATTCCAATTGAACAATGTCAGGTTTGAGAGGTATGGTTTCACTGATTGGATGGATCGTGAACACGGGTAGTTGTGAGGAATCCATCTCGAAAATGATAGACAAACCAAGATTTGTAGAAAAAACTTGTGCCGACTCTGGTATATGTGAAGATTATGCTTCACTAGAGGTATTGATGGTACTAGTTTCGGTAGAGCAATGTCGCCTTCGCCAACTAGAAGTGATTTATGGTGGTAAAGGTGGTTTTAATGCAATTCTATGCGAATGACAGGGAAAGGGATTTTCTTCTTCCACGATGACTAATTTATTTTATGACCAAAAATAAATAAAGAAAATAAAATGGTGATCCTAGGAAAAAGTTTTACCAAGAAATTGTGAACTGCAGAATACCTCGTGGCGAACCAAGAAGTACGGGAAGGCAATCTCCCCAAATTTCATGTTTGGTATATCCTAATTTACAAGGCAGCCAACTTGGTTCACTATTGATGGATAGCAACCTAAAGTTGTCCTCCCAAATATATCCAAAGGTACGTGGAGGCCCAAGTCTGTATTAGCATTTTCTAATGCGAAACCTCACAGTGAGAGCACCCCTTTATGCTTTTCGTACTATAACACTGCCCGATATACCCAAAGGTACGTGCACGAGCTACGATATACTTACATACGTGGAGTGAGGTATCACACTTAGAATGTATTGCAGAAAATTAACGACAGTTGCTATGTTTTACAACGCCAGAACACGTCTCTAGCCTAAACCTTCTAAATGCTATCGTTACGGTTCTAATGTTTTTTTAGGTAAATTGATGTAAATTTTAAGTTGATCTTGTTTATCAATTTTCCTTTCAAGGTTCACCGCAACGTTGTGTAGGAAATTCCTAAAATGCAAACTAAAATGATAAGAAAACTTTTCAATTTTAGCTTTTTCAATAAAAATCCTAGCTACTAAGGGGAAACATCAGTCAGTTTTGAGAGCAAACAACAAAGAGCACAAACTAATATGCAACTTTCCTAATTTGTTCCTATGAAAAACACACAATCCACTACATGCAAATACAGGTTTTTCTTTTCAGTCCCCTTAATGTGAATGAAAAGAGGAAACTATATGCATCAAATCAACAAAAAACAAATGCTTTCTTCTTTGAGAAATGAGGAATTTAAAAACAATTATTCTTTTAGGAAAAACGAAGAATGGAACTACAAATTTTCCTACAGGAAACGAAGAATTTAATGACAATTTATTTTACAAAAAAAAATGGATCTAATGAACAAATAAAATACTTTGAATTTGATTTTTCAATGATAAATAAAAACACTTAAAGAGACATTGGACAAAATTACTTTTCAAAGGAGGAAGAATCAGGCAAATTCACCAGTCTCTACGAGGTATTAGACAATTGAAAACACAGAAAACAAAAGGATGAGTGTGATGGAAATGACAAATTCAAAGGGAATTTGGTTGGCTTAGGGGGGAAAACAATCTCTAACAGGAGATAGTGCATTGCAAATCACCCCTGAGTTGGAGACAGTGCTATGCAAAGCACTGTGTCTTAACCAACATTGTATTGGGCGCAACAGAGAGTCAAAATTCAAGCTACTAAAGACACTTCTAATGCAATTCTTTGATTCAAAAGTCTAATAATTGACAGTAGATGCTACTGGGTGGATAATAAGAGGCAAACACACCAGGAATGAAGGGAAACTCCCCAGTGGAGTCGCCAATTTGTTATGCGGAATTATGAATTACGAATAAAACACATTCCTTAATGTGATGCTATGAATTTAGAACAACATATCAAATACTTTGTAGACACTTTCTCTAAGAGTAAATAGACACATAGAACGATAGAGGAACTTACTTTTGATGCAAGCCTGCCTATTCTCATTTTTTCTCTCTTGTTGTAGCTTCCAATCCAACTTTGATCGTCGGACTAGTTCTTGCAAGTATAAACACTAAAAAGAAGAAGAGATTGCAATATATAGATGCCTATTTGTCTTAATCAGTTAAATCGATGAAACATGAAACATATATATTAGCTAATAATCTGTGATATGAAAAGTAGAAACATAAACATATACATATGTGGGAAAATGAGAAGCAATCTTTATTAATGGATAGAAGGGGGAGGCTATAACCAGTGATCTATTTGATGTCACCAACTCCAGCATTCATCCCAGCATCATAAAATTAAACATATCACTAGCATCATATCGTTCCTATCACACACTCAATTAAGAATCCAACAAAATTTCTTCCCTCCCCAGCACTAAGATCTGTGCTCAATCTATAGGTCAACTGAAGGTAGGTTCTCAATCAATGACTTTCTAATAATAGGCGAGACATATTCCCAAGCTCATAGGTGTTAGATGGACACATGGATTCGAAGTTTGACACATATGTACTCTTCTAGAAGGCACTGGCCATGTGGAGATTTCGGAACAATGAGAATTTCACTCCCATTTGACCAATGCACTCTTGAATGTCAGGAAGTGCTTTGCAGAGCACCCTTGATCGTAGGTAACTGCATATGAAAAGCAGTTAATCCCTTGAGAGGCTTCGTTGGTGAGCTCATAGGTGATATAACTTGTACTTCAAATCTTGGAAACCTTGCAATAGAAGTCATGGATGATTTGTTCATGTTCTTGTCTTAGGGCATGTAGCAACTGAAATGATAGGGGATGATAGACCCTATTTCATTGGTTCTGGGGATGATGTCCAGTTAAACTAGGTCATTAGGAATGATGCCCAAATTTACCTATAACAAGCTTCTTTTCACTGCTGGGTGATTCTCCCTCACTAGAATTCCAATTTTCTTCTATTTGTTTATATTGTGTTGGCCGAATTTCCGCGCATGCCCATGGAAAATAGTTTTCTAGATCACCTTGTTGTGGCAAATTATTGTTTTCATAGCTAAGCCCATGTATTGGATTTTGGTTTCTTTTATTTCTAAGCATTCTAGAGAAGGAATGATCAGAATCCCAAGAAGCTTGAAGATTCCTGCAAGAACTCCATGAATTGCAAACTCCATCAACTCAAATGAACTCCATGAATTTCAAACTCCATCAACTCAAATGATGGAGGAGAAAGAGCAAGACATTTTGAGCACTCAAACAATTACTTCATGGGAAAGATAACGAGGGAAAGTGATGTATTTATTATTTTTTTGGCAGGTGGATTTGGACCACATTAGTGGAAGAAATGACGACCTGTCAATTAGGGTTGCTTCGCTCATAAACAAACAATGATGAGGATGATTACACACCAAAGCAATAGTGGGTGATTTCATTAGCATTGATTACCATTCAATTCCCATCAATGGGAAAGACAATTCCAATGAACGTTAAAAACATATGGATGACTCCAAAATTAATTGACCAAACATATAATCCAGAGGATGGAATTTCGGATAGCATCAATCAATCATAGGACTAATTAGAGAAGGAAATCTCTGGATAAATATAGGTTAGCATGAATACAATTTCTCTCTTTTTATTTATTTTATTTGTTTTTAGATCTATTTATTTATAATAAATGTTAAAGGTTATGGAATTAGTTGTTTTTAACCTTGGTGTTGGGTTTAAATGTTATTGAAATTTTTTTTAGAATGAAATCTTTTTATTGGAAAATAAGTATTGTTTTATGAAGAGTTTAAACTCTATTTATTGGAGTTTGACACAATTTTAATGATAATATTTTCAACATCAGTATATATCTATCTTAAATATGGATCTAACATGACCCAAGAAAGATCATATTTCTCCATGTCCAAACTTCTTTAGAGTGAAAATTACAATGTGTTATTTTTAACTATGAAAATTTGTTTTTTTCATGATATGTACACATTTTAAAAAATATATATATAATATATAGGTAATTGACGTTAAAATATTTTACACTAAATCTAGGCATTTTATCAAATTGAAAAGAATTTTCTTATTATTAATATATTTTATTGATAACCCACATTTATATCTTGAATATCTTGTTGAAATATTAATTCTTATTAAAATATTTTATTGATAACCCACATTAAATATTTTTTTATATACCAAATTAAAATATTTTATTTTAAGATTTTTCATATATATATATATATATATATATATATGAGAGTTAAGTTAGAGTTTCAAATAATTTATTTGAATATTTTTTAAAAGTATAAGACTTAAACATCTTACTCACACATTTTTGTTTACTTTTAATTACTTTAGAACATATTTTTTTATTATATGTCACATTATTTTTCTATTTAAAACAAATTTTTTATTTTAATCCTTTATTTTAAAGGGGAGAAACAAACATACTTACACATCCCTTCATACTAACTTATAGAATAAACCTCTCAACTCAATACAATATCTAATTTCAAATTTACATTTTTTTTAAAACACATTAAAATTACCATCAACCTAATTAAAATAATAATAAAAAAGTTAACAATAAATTATTTAAATCCACAAAAAAGTCGTTTTACTTTGTGTTCATCAAAAGTTATTATTTTACTTTGTATTTATCACAGCTCACCTGACTATATGTTATAATTAAAGGACATAACCATGAGTACCAAAACATTGCGAACAGTTACAAAGTTCATAAGTTAAAAAATCCTCAAAATTAAAAAAAAACATAAAGTAACCAGGAATGCTTATTTGATATTCAAAAATCTTTAAAGGGGTTGTATAATAATATAAGATGAACTAGGAATGAAGCCACTTATTTAACTAACTAGGCGGTAATACCTTCTTATCCAGTAAAAGCGCATATTCGAATGTGCCTAGTTACAATGATGTCATTGTAAGGTTGTGCATAACCAATAAGATGGAATGGCCCGCCGTTAAATTATAAGACATTTTTGGAAAAGATGAGAAGAGTAAGAAGTTGTTTTCGTAAATATAAAGGAGATGATAGAGCTTTAAATTTACAAAATAAATGTCTAATATAAAGTTATGTTGATAAGATATTTCGATTTACTTTTGTACCAAGGAAGTTTTTGTTGTGTAAATATTTAAATAATATTTAAAGATTTTTATTTTTTTTGTCAAGATTTTATTAATTTATGAAAAAAGAGTATATATAGTCCATCATAAAATAGGGGGTTTCACATCGATTGAGTTTGTTGACTAAAAAGTTTATCATATGATAAAATTACAAAAGTGTTGCTAAGTGCAGCGTTCATAATCTATTGGGCCATAGGCACCAAAACACAGCTAGTACAAAAAAGACCCCAATAATAATACTAATCACTAGACGTAATAGATGCAGGGTTGTTTCAGGTCGTTCTAGGAGGCGGAGGAGGGCATAAGTCGCACTGGACCTGTCCTTCGTAATGTGTCATCTATGCCTCCTGTTTCTCGACTTTTTCTGAGAGCATATTTTCCCCCCTCTAGACCACGACCAACCTTTCCCAAAGTCGACTTTGAAAGTAGTGCAGTCGCTCCAAATAGGCCATCTACACCACATGCTCCTCCCACCAAATGCGTTCAGCACCATCCACCCTGTCCATTAGAGTGCCAGTGAGGGTCTGATGGTTCTCCAGTCAGCAGTGTTGGAGACCCTGCCCCTTCTGCACAACTAGATCACCTAAGCCCTGCTTCATTCTGTCGCCACTGTTTTCACCACTCCTACGGCTCTGTCCCATACCAATTTCCCCTCTGCCTCGATTCACCCTCCATTTTCCACCACTGCGTGACCCATCTCCTTGACTCACACCATTGCACGACCCATCACCCCAACACACCCCCAACCTGCCACCTCCATGACCTCCTTGAGGGCTAAACAAACCTCTCTACACACTTCCTGCCACATTCCCACCATGACTAGATGACAAAGAGACGAAGGTTAGGGCAATATCTCTTGCAGAAGAAGAGGAGGCACCGACCCCACACATTGGTGGCTTCATTCTAACCCGCGGGCGGGGAGCACTCTAAATAAACCCCAAACACAAATTCTTGGGCACTCCCCCCAAATTTTAATCCCGAACTGCACAACAAGGTTGGAGCCACCTCTTTTCTGACCTCTGGTGCAAAATGGAGCACCACCCAAGAGGACGTTGGTTGTTTCCAACTCAAGTCAGGCTTACAGACAATGTATTTCCACCAATTATGACCACAATGAAACTCAAGAGGACCCTCCAGACCCCCTTGTTCCAAAATGTTGCAATAACACAAACTCCCTTAGTCCAGAATTCAATAATTTCTGAGAGGAAAGAAAATTCTCTACTCCTACAACAAAGGTTTCTCGGTCAGCAGAGACCACCACCTGACGAATCCGAAACAATTTCCAACAAATCATGACGGTTTTCCTCTCGCACCCGAGCTTGCCAAAAGCCACAATCAACCCAAATTCTCAGAGAAACAACCTCCAAGTTTCGATCCAAATCAGTTGTAGACATCAACGTTTCACCACCACTTTCATTTGTGTTTCCTTCTCCTTCTCAACACTGATCCACACTACCAAATCCATAAGCGAACATCGAAACAAATGCAAATGTGTATGGCAGTCATCCCTTTAGGCTTTAACAATTTGTCACCCTCGCGGGCTGCACCGAAGTTAATCCTCGCACACTCCTAAACCATAATGGCTTCCCTGCTCTCATATTGGATTAAGGCATGAAGGGAATGGAAAGGCCAACCCCCCCACTGATACCAGTTGGTGTTAATCATGTGGAGCTGCCTCCACGTGCCGACGTGAACTCACCCCATTGGGGAAATTTTTTTAAGTTTTAAAAAATTATATATCACTACAAGAAAAAAGGACATTCGTGAGGGGTGAAAAATTTCACGATAAGCTCATTGGTGAGGGTCAAAAGAGCCTTTGTCACCAAAAACTGAACGTCACCAAAGGTAGTATCGCCGAAAGTAAAGGTGTTGTGGTGACATTCAAGGTTCGTCACTAATAATGGTTTATAATGATGGATAGTGACTGTCACCATTTCATATGAGCAATCGTGATGGAAAATAGCGTCCGTCACCAAAAACCTGAACGTCACCAAAGGTGGCGCTGCTGAAAGTATGTGTTGTGGTGACATTCAAGGTTCGTCACAAATATTGATTATAATGACGGAAAGTGACCGTCACCATTTCATATGAACAACAGAGATTTTTGGTGATGGACCTTTCATGGCCGTCATTATTGGTGCATATATATGGTGACGTTTGTTGACTGTCACCATTTCATATTTGGTGAGGGTCAAAAACTGCCATGATAAGATCATTGGTGACATCAAGGTTTGTCATGAATAATTGCTATAATGACAAATAGTGACCCTCACCATTTCATATCAACAAAATTGATTTATGGTGACGAACCTTTCATGGTCGTCACTATTGATGCATATATATGGTGGCATTCGTTGACCACCACCATTACATATTTTAGTGAGGGTCGAAAAATGTTACCATAATTTCATTGGTGATGGTCAAAAGAGCTTCCGTCACCAAAAAATGATTCGCCATTCACTATGAATATCAGGGCATGATGGAATCGAACCACCAACCTCATACTTGTAAAGCAGGTGCTCTTCCATTGAGCTAGCACCCTTTAAAAAATTAGACTTCTAAAAATTATATCTTGAAGCCTTTATATATTTTAAATTCTACATAAATTAAACTATCAACGATCTTTTACTAAACAAGAAAAGCATCTGTGTTTCTGTTGCCATGCCTGAAACCATGGAGATCCCTGTTGATTGTAGAATAAGATCTGTGCCTACTGCTCATGAATGCATTCCTTATTAACCATTCTTACCTGGCAGAAACCAAAGAGACAACACAACATCAACATACACAAAATTCCCTACCGATATATAATTATAACTTAGCTAAGAAGTCTAAAAGATATTCTTAACTAATAAAATTTGTATTTTGAAATCCAGTTTCTTCAAATTAAAAAAATACTATGTTGTATAACATTCTATCTATTTATCCAGGCAATTATATCATAGCACATGTCCCACAGTAGCAATTATGGTACATAAAGTAAAAAGACAAATTTGCTCAAGAAAATAGATTTAGAAAAGAGCTTTGAAAAATATATATTTGTCATCACAACTTTAATTAGTTCAACAACAAACTAGTTGGAGTTTGAAAAATTAATATCATTCATAGGAAAATAATATGACAATGGCTAGATTTGCTATTCATACAAATATTAAAGCTAGTCACTATTTCCATCGCAGATAACTGAAAATTGGGTAGTGGTCTAACATTTAGAGCTGATTAGCAAGGAAGACTCGTCAATACCATCATTTTTTCCCATTGTATGTCGTATCTCTGGATCCAGATCAGATTTCTGGCTCACCCTTTAAAACTCAATTCTACCTCTCCATTTGATTTTTGTCAAGAGAATTGACAGGACCTTCCCATCCTTTGTTTTAAATCAATCAATAAAGATTTATCAATGATATAAAGAATAACAGATACACAACAAAGGTCAAAGATGTGCTTGATGTATATCTATGTTCCAGGACTCATCTGACCTTGTGAAAATAACACACCCTAAAAAAATAATATCCACATGGGATTTACAAAACATTTTTAAATCAAGCTCCCAGTAAATCAATCAAAATATGAACATCCTTTTAATCAATATAATCTTTGACTTAAAATAAAAGTGGCCTAGAATTGAATGTTATATCAACCATGTCAAGTAACTTACATTGGGTCAGAAATGATGGCCATGCATATTGTATTAGTGAAATAATTGATCTAATAAAGCTCAAAATTAAACATATGACTTACAACTAAGAAATCAAAATAAATGACTTACAACTAAGACATGAGGTTTACCTTTAAACCCTACCATTAGATAACTCTTCTTTATGCAAAGACCATTAAACTTTTCCTGGTACTAGGTGGAAGTGGTATTGTAACATTAACCTCTGATAGAGTCTCTGTCCACGACTACTTCTCAAGATCCGCTCCGTTACCAACATTTGGGGCTCGATAAGATACATGCAAAAACCATCAACAACAAAATGAAATCTACATCCTTGTAAAATAAGGGGAGGAAGATAAAATCCACAAATTGAAACAGATTGTAGGATAACTCGTTCCTGCAACATGATTATCTTGTCATGAACAATAAAAAAAGAAATCAGGAGAAACGTAATTTTTGCCACATTTTAACAATCATTTCCTTTTGCATATTCTATGTGCAATTGATGAAAAAATTCAGCCAAAGCTTGTCAACATTAGGATTGTATTAAAACATACAGGAACAACTCCAACACAAATTATATAATCGTAAACATAATTATAGATTCTATACAGATATGTATTTATTTAAGGCATTGTATTTTGCGAAAATCTGGAATTTTAGCATTATAGATATCATGGCATTGTTGTTGGTAAGGGAGAACAAGTAGGATATCGGCAAATTCCAATGAAGAAATATCACAAACCATTGTGTCATAGAAAGGAACAATGGAAAAGTTCATAACACAATGTTGTGAGACTATAAGGTGAGGGCACTCTTTTTGCACCCATCCCAATTGGTAGGGGGATGGGTGAGGGGTTGTGGGTAGGTTGAGGAACTGCACTATGTCCTTGGTGATCTTTGAAATAACATGGTTTATGGTACCACTGCCTTACCACTATATGTCGAGTATTTACGAAGTCCATTCAAGAATTTCTTCAAAGTTAAAATTTCAAGCAATTAGATAACCAAAAGATGTAGCCTAAAAAAGCTCAGATTTGAAAGGTAGATAACCAAATATGTAGAGTATATATCTCACATTTATATATCTTAATTTCTAGACATTGAAATGACACTTTTTAGCATACTATTGTGAATTCAACCCAAAATGCTAGAAGAAAAATATTGATGGTATTTTGCTGATATTAAAGTTTTATACATGCATTTATTTAAACAATTAGCTTGCAGTCTCAAACATATCTAAGGATGCACACAATATGTTGCATCTTTAGTGCTGGTGTGTGAACAATGTCATAACAATACTTCTATCTATATAACAAGCATTTCAAGCTTGCCTCTGTTGTATGATATGGAAATTTTTCCTTCAAACAGAGTTATGAGACACATAACCAATTTCACCCTTATGAAAAAATGTGGTTGTAAATGCATGGTGAACTCTCTTAGCACAAATTTTCTCTTAGTATGGTATTGGATTCTTAGACTAGTGCCAAGTTTAAGGGTGCCAAAGGCTTTAGATTTTAACTATGATATGGTGCATGCTAGACTTAGGACAACATATTCTTTAGGAATTTCATGTTGGGAAACCTCCAAATCTGTGCCCAAGAAAAATCAAGTTAAATGGAAATATTTTTTATAATGGTTTTTATTCATATGGATGCACATTAATATATATGTTTTTTCCTAAATTTGAATCATTTATGTATTTTTGGACAACTAGTTTTTTGACCTGGTTTTTATCTAGCTCTGATTCAATTCACATTTTTGAGGTTAACCATTTGATGTCTGGTCCATTTCATGTAATTAAATAGAGCATAAAAGATAAAGTGGTATTTGTGTGTTCACGAGAGTGTTGCATGCATAAGTAAGATGGAAGTTACAAAAATCTTCAAATATTTCCAATTGGAAAATTGGAGTGTCGTAGATGTAAGAAAATGTGCAACAGAATATCCTAAATTTAGAAATAAGAATATTGTGATGTGTGGTTGCAGAAAAAAGTCAATTCGATCATGGATAAATAAAACTCCAAGTTTAATGAAATATCACAAAGCATTGTGCCCACAAATTTCGTATGTATGTCATATTGTTGCTCCTCTTCTTCATGTGAAAGGCATAAGAATTTTATAAAAATAATGAAAATCTAAACTAGGGACATGTCAAAACCCAACAATTTTCCTTACCTGTATATAGTAAGAGAGGAATCACAGTTCATGAGGATAGTAATTATGTGCTTGTAAAATCATGATGGTTCTTGGAATGACAAGCAAGCCACTAATAGTGACTTGTGATAATTGTAAATAGTCATAAAAATATAAATGGAAGTTTGTATCAAAGGATTTTAAAAATCATTATTTGTTTCTAATTGAGAAAGTTTGAGTCTAATAAAGAGATAAATTATCAAAAATCCTTAGAAATTGAGTATGATTATACACATGTTTCTTAGTCTATCTTAGGAACTTGAGATGATAAATTAATATCCTCTCCAACCAAGTTCAATTGCCGCATGTGACGTGATTGTTCTTCGTGAGACAATTGTTGATCAATACAAAAAATATATATATTCTTGGAATATGATCTAACTATGAATATGGAAGCGCTCAACTATCTTATTGAGGACTTTTTATTTATGAAAATATGGAAGTCAAATATTTTAAATAACATAATTCATGGGAGTGACAAGGTCTGCAAGGCAGTAGTAAGCTGGAAGTCAAATCTGAAATAACAAAATTCCAAAATAACTTAGGGCTTATAGAGGATCCACCAAAGATACTATAACATGGAATTTTTTCTCATGGTGATTTTAGATTGTTGGAGTATCTTTGGTGGAGCTAGGGTTTCTCTTGGTTTTCCCTATATCGGGGTTTCAAAAGCATGGAGAATTATATGATAGGTTGTGATTGTGTTCATGGGTTTCATTTTTCTTTATATATATATGTTACTACAAGGAAAAGACCCTCTAGCGGATGTTTTTGAGGAACCCCTTATAAAAATACTCCATACATCCATTTATAGTGGAGGTTACTAGAGGAGGTTGGCGAGCGGAGGGTTTTGCGGATGTTTTCTGCTTGGTGCGCTTCTCATTCAACATCGCACTGGTGCGCACAAAACATTGGCACACCAAACACCGTGCGCTTCATACACACCTGCCCGGTGTGTCGTATTATTGTAGAGCACCAGTGCTTCACAACTTTTCTACGCTGGTGCATCATAAAACACTGCTCCAAAACTGAAAACACCTGGTGTGATATTAAGAATCTGCACTGGTGCATCATAAAACAATGCGCCAAAACAAAAGATGACCGGTGCATTTGTAAGAAATAGCACTGGTGCACTTATAAAGCACGTGCACCGAAAAAGGGTTAAAAAACAAATTACGGCAAAAAATTGAATTTTTCACTTTTTTCAGTGCTCTAGAGCTCTCAATTACCAGTGCGCTCTATAAGAGAAGGCACCAGTGCATAAAAACTCTTCCGCGCTGACACCGCACCAAAACATAACCGGACTGATGTGTTCATATGAAACAACACGGGTGCGCCTACAAAACACACACACCGAAAAAGGGTTAGATAAAAAAAAATACGGCCAAAAAACTGCATTTTTCACTTTTCTGCTCTCAATCACTGGTGCGCTCTACAAGAGAAAGCACTGATCGCACAAAACATTGGCACACGAGACACTGTGCGCTCCATACACACATTCCCGATGCATCCTATTACTGTAAAACACGGGTGCTTCACGACTATTCTGCCCCAGTGTGTCATAAAACACCGTGCCAAAACTGAACTGACCCAGTGCGGTGTTTAGTAACCACCTCGGTGCATCATAAAACAATGCGCCAAATCTGAAACTGCCCGATGCTTTCTTAAGAAACCGAACCGGTGTGCTTATAAAACCCCGCACACCGGAACAAGGTTAAGTAAAAAAAAATTAAGGCCAAAAAACTGCATTTTTAACTTTTTTCAGTACTCCAGAGCTCTCAAGTACCGATACAATTTCTCCTTCTCTGAGCCACCCTGACATTGGTGCTCCCATTGCACCCATTTCACGCACTACTTTTGTGCATTGGCCACCAATCTCTAGCTTGCATTTTTCAAAACGATGGGAAAATTTTCTTTTGCAAATTCGACAACCAATATTCCTCCTTGATGGCGAAATGTTCAGGTATTTTTCTAGTTTTTAAATAATTAAGCTTTCTAGCGGATTAGAATTTGAAATAAACTTAAAATTAACCATTAAAAAAGAAAAAAAAAATTGTCGTGCAGTGCGCATGAGCCGTTCGACTCGCATAGGTAAGCGATGCTACCTGTAAAATTTATAGCCACACCGCAATCGATGCTAATGGTATCCTCATCATTTCCAAGGCGGTACCGAAAGGTGCCCCACATTATTTAAAATAAAAATAAAAATTTTGGTGCGGTCATTTAGCTGGGTGCACCATTGACCATGGGAATAGAAACGCGGTGTGTTGATGGATATATCCGCCCCGGTGTCTGTCAGTGCACCGCATTCGACATTTCGACAGGGTCAATGGTGCAACTGGGTAAAATACCGCACCATTGACTATATAATTTGTCAGGAAGTCGATGCGCTGACATGACTATACATGCCGGGGCGTATATTTTAGTCAGCTCACCACTTTTCTGACACCATATATAGTCAACTGGGCTTGAAATTTTTTTAGGTGCACCGCATACGGTGTGTTTTATGTCATCTGGGTTACTGCCTTAGATGCTCTACAAAAAACAGTCGCACTGGAACCGATGCATGACTGTTTTTGTGGTGCACTGACTGGTCTATTTTTTTTTTCCAAAAAAAATTATATATGTATATTCCTAAATACATTTCTGATTTAATATAAAAAATTATTTAATATGTCAATGATTCAGAGAGAAGAGGAGGAACAACAACAACAACAGGTGGAGTAGTATGACATGCTTCGCCAGTGGGAGGCACGAGAGATGGAGAGAGATGCGCACCCTCGCCCTATTATAGCAGATACCTAGGGCCTCCTAAGGCAGGTAGGCCTCCTCAAGTTCTATGAGGAGGCTACTTCCCTAAAGGCCCATAGTGTCTTTTTGAGGCATCTTATCTTCAGGTGGAATGCCCACCAAAAAGCTTTCCAAGTTGGTCCTGACCAGTGGTACACACCCACTGAGGAGGATATTTATTTCATTACAGGGCTATCGATGAGAGGGGTGGATTTTCCCTCGTTCCCGGAGGTTCCAGCTGGTTGTGTAGTAGGGAGTCAGTTAGTTTACTCCCAAAGATACATTGGAGCAGATGTATTATCTCCTTCAGAGTTTCAAGTCCGTGGAGGTCAGCTACGTATTGGTGCATTTGGTAGACAAGACGTGTAGTGCCTCTCACTTCTCATTTCTACCATTTCACACAACACCAGTGACAGGAAATGCATTAGTTTCCTGCTTCTATACTATGTTGATTCTTTAGTATAGGAGCCACGACTTGTCAAGTGGTCTGCCATTTTTTTTGCAGCAGTTTTGTACGGCCTTAGATAGATGTCATGCTCATGCAAAAGGGAGGGTCAACTTCCGTTTTGCTTCATAGATTTTTCGTTTATTTTTTGAGAGGTTTCCAAAGGTGAGGCCTGATTTTGTTCGGTAGCCTCGTAGGCCGATGTTGGAGGCCTGGATGCACATGTGGGGGCAGATGATGCCCAAGAGGGGAGAGATTATGTTTCTAGCCAGGATATCGCATGATGCACTGGACTTACTAGCCAGTGTTGACGAGCTACATTCCTTCATTATGGTCCCTTGTCCTTATGTTGGATTGGATTGGCGAGGGTGTGCCAACATCCTCTTTACATATGATGAGTCGCCAGATGATAGAGGTAATATTACTGTTCTATTTATATTTATTCTAACATGTTATTTAACTTGTTTTTGTTAAATTGTGTAATGAAATTGTCTAATTATTGTTGTGTACTTGTATATATTTTCCAGACATTGGCTCTTTTGATGGTGAGGAGATGCCAGAACCACCGCATGATCTAGGTGTGGATCCTAATGATGATCAGGACATGGCACATGCCAAGGATCATGATCAAGAGGCCGGTGGAGAGAGACATGCTCCTCATGATGGTGCGTTGGTACCACCTTTTGCTAGGCGCGGTCGACCTGATACTTGATACATGATGGAGTTGGGTGACCAACTCAGTGCATTGATTGTTGAGGTGGGCATCGGGCCCGCTCATTACAGAGACATATAGGCCGATGATAGGCTAATAAATATGTGGAGAGGCATGCCACGTGACATTTAAAGCCTGATGTGACATGTCTTAGGAGTTACGACAACTGTTACACGACTAAGGAGGACTGCTGTACATTATAGGTGTGGTCGAGCCGTAGCACGTGATGGACAATCCACGAGCAACGACTCATCTCATGATCCTTCACCTCGTGCTGCACCTGATGAGCATGAGGCTCCACTAGCATCTAGCAGTCATCATGGAGATGAGGCTGGACCAGTGCAATCATCAGTAGCCTGCAGCATCCATCAGTACTAGTCATGATCATGAGTAAGCTAGACCATCGAGTGTCAAGGTTGCACCATTGACTGAGCATGCCTCCACTAGTACTGCTTATATTGATGTTTTACTACCACCAGCTGATCCATCCATCAGTACTAGTCATGATCATGAGCAGACTCGACCATCAACTGTCGAGGCTGCACCATTGACTGAGCAGGCCTCCACTAGTACTGCTATTGATGTTGTACTACCACCAGCTGATCCATGACATTTATATTACAGTTGTATATTTTTAACATTATTCAGTTATATATATATATATATATATATATATATATATATATATATATATATATATATATATATATATGGTCCATGTACTTTATGTTCATGTTGCAGTTGTACTTAATTTACATGTTGGTGATCATCGTGATGTGTATGTTGTTAGGTCATGTCAGATATGTTCATTTAATGGTTAGCTTGCAAATATATGTGTATGTGATAGCATGAGTTATTTGACATGAGATGTATATTTGATGTTTGTGTTGTGATGATGTTAATATAATGTTAATTTGATGTTTGAATGTGTTTTTTAGTTGAATATGATGCTTGTACGATGGTTATAATGATCATGATGTTTATTAATTAATTTAATATTAAATGGCCATGATATTTATTAAATATTATGTCGTGATTGTAATTGTAATTTTAATTTTAATTGTATGTAAAATTGTAAAATTGTATTTGTATATGTAATTGTAATTTTAACGGTAATTGTAATATTTAATTTATTGTGAAATGATTGTAATTATAATTTTAATTGTAATTGTATATATGACAAATCGTAAAATTGTAATTGTAATTATAATTGTATGTAAAATACTAAAATTGTAATCATATTTGTAATTATAATTTTAATTGTAATTCTATGTAAAATATTTGTAAAATTGTAATTGTAATTGTAAATGTAATTCTAATTCTAATTCTAATTGTAAATTGTAAAATGGTAATTGTAATTCTAATTGTATGCAAAATTTGTAATTGTATGTAAAATTAAAATTGTAATTGTAATTCTAATCGTAATTGTATGTGAAATTGTAAAATTGTAATTGTAATTCTAATTGTAACTGTATGTAAAATATTTGTAAAATTTTAATTGTATTAATGTGAAAATTTTAATTATATTAATGTGAAATGATTTTATTAAAATATTTAAATTTGTAAATTTGTAAATAATTGTAAAATAATAAATCTAGAATAATATGAATTTTTGTAACGTAATAAAGTTTAGAAAATAATGAAAATAAATTCATGTACTTTAGAATTATAATTATTTTATTATGATCTTACACACAAAAAAAAAGAACTTTATATAATCTGGTGTGCTTGTCATCATAACACGCACCAATGCGTCTCATTACTCCGACGCACCGGTGCTTCAGAATTCTTCCGCACCGGTGCATCATAAAACACTGCGCCAAAACAAAAACCTCGATCTTACAAACAGCCTCGGTGTGCCTATAAAACAATGCGCACCGGAACATGGTTATTCTGTAAAGTACAGTATTGGAGCAGTGAAGAGTTTGAATCGCGGGCAAGAATTCTTCTGAGGAGATGATGATTTGAAAAGACGAGAGTTTGAATTTCGGCTGAGAACTTTATAGTAGAGAAAATAAGTGATTCAAATAGAAAGAAAAAAAAATATGCTTATAGGGATGCAGACGGCTACAGAGCT
This sequence comes from Pinus albicaulis, assembly GCA_034641835.2. Taxonomy (NCBI): domain Eukaryota; kingdom Viridiplantae; phylum Streptophyta; class Pinopsida; order Pinales; family Pinaceae; genus Pinus; species Pinus albicaulis. Next base: position 1,419,007,288 of record CM076581.1, on the reverse strand, counting down.
CGACAGAGTACAAAAGGAGTATAGATTGAGACCGGAAAAGAGCATTCGGTTGAGATCGGAGATAGGGTTAAGAGGTCCCATGATGGAGAAATGGAGAGCAGAGTTGATGGCAGAGAAAGATCAACTGAGGCAGTTGATAAAGCCAAGAGGCACCATGAAGGGAACGATTCTCATTCCCTTAAGAACAGCAGAGAAAGATCAATTGACGTTGTTGATCAGGCTGGTAGGTCCCATGAAGGGAAAGATTCTCCAGAATGCATTTAAAAGCAGCTGGGAGTATTGTCCGAGCTTCGATTGGCTTACATAAGCTTTTACCGGAAAGATGACGTCACATAAAATCACATATTTGGCTTTCAATTGAACCCGAATGGCATCTCTAACTTGTCTGAGCTGTGGTCCTATGGATGAAACCAGTAAAAATTCTGCTTGTATTATAAATGGAAATCTAGTGACCATTTTTGTGGGAAGAAAAACATATATACCTGTAGCTACCATATTTCCACCTACAAATCGGTTTCCCATTGGAAAAGCTAATGTAATAGCCTATTTTGCAATGTATTTCCTCTTCTCAAACCTATACTCATTTTCTATGGGAAACCATTGCCTCCACATGTAATAACTGTATCGTCTAGTCGAAAATCGATCTTCTTCTGCTAACAAGTGTAGAATGAAGGAATCATTGTCATTGCTCCCAGAACATTACCCTTCTGCAGATTGGATGTACTAATTTCTGGCAGACCATCCATCCCTCTGCAGATTATATTCTAAAACATATTGGTTGAAAATATTTAAGTGCCAATTAGAACAGGTTCACATGCCACAATTGCCCACTTGGGCCCTGTAGTATTGCATCTTCACACGCCCCACATTGCATGCTCTCCACATAATCAGTGGGGACCTCCTGTAATAAAAAAAATGTATTGGAAGAATAATTATTTCCATCAAGAATTTATACAATTCCAATTCTCAATTTTAATTCTAATTCTAATTCTCAAGAATAAACAAAATTACAATTCTCAATTTCTATGGTTGGAGTTCACTAAATTTTTGTGTACACACCTAAAAGTAATTTCGGTGCCTTAACCGCAAATCGGTGCTATTGTACATATAACTGCACCGATGCAGGTGTTACAAAACAACGCACCGGTGCAGTTCAATTAAGTGACGCACTGGTGACGAATAAATGCAAATAAAAAAAATGCAACTCTATTTTCTTTAAGTGAAAAAAAAAAGCAAAAAATTGAAAAATGGGCAGCAAAATATTTTCGAAAATCTAATTTCATAAAATAATTCTTTAAATACTAAACACTTTTCATTATTTCACTATTTTTGCTAAAATTTCCAGCCATATATTTGAAGGAGACATACCTGGAGAAAGAGAGCACAAGGGCAGTGTGGAGCAGCGAAATACGTTCGAATAAAAGTATTCAGACAATCAAAAATCAAACCTCTGGTGATTCAAACCCTGTATCATAGAATTTCAAACCATCTCGTGATTAAATTTGATTATTTTCGTATTTTTTCTGTAGTTTTTTACTTTTTCTGTAGTTTTATCCATTTTTACCCAAAACCCTTCATTTTTTTGTTTTTTCCCTTTTTTCTCCATGCTTATGTGATTTCAAAATTAGGGCTTTTCATTTTAGAATGACATCGAACCCACGGGACAACTTGCATAGTCGAATCTTAATCCATTCGGCCATTGCGTGAATTTTTGGAAAAAATGGATTTTTTTTTATCGGTGCGCTCTGTGTAATCTAGTGCATCAGTGCACTTTATTATAAAGCACACCACACAAGTACTGTGTAATAAAAAAATTGATTTTTTTTTTTTAAATCAGTGCGCCATATCTGAAATAGGGCACCGGTGCTCCATCTTACGAGGATAGCACCATACGGTCTGTTACATTGTTTGTGTGGTGTGTTTATAATACTCCACGTACTGTAAGGTCTATTATACTATTTTGCGCTGCGTTGGTAATACCCCCACGCACTGGCGACGGTGCGTACATCAAGAAAGACATATTAGTGTCTTGAGATTTTTTTTTTTACCTGAAAAGTTGGTAATTTATTTATAAATATATTAATGAATTATATGATACATGCTTCAGATTGATAAAAAAATGAATAACAAGAGATCAAGTAACAAAAATACTGATAACACATCAAGAAAAGCAAAAAAGGCAAGTTCTTTGGAAATTATTTATAAAAAATATTATTTTTGAACTATATGTAAATTTAACTAATATGTATTGTTTACTGTGTATCATGCAGAGCCACAAAATGACAAAGCTCGATAATATTATTTATGATCTAGGACCAAAAGAGCGTAAAAGCTAGATGGAAAAATTGCAAAAGGATGAATCGGGTGAATGAAAAAATATTATCGATCCAATATGAGTTTCTTTTTTTAATTATCACTAATAATATACTTAAAATTTTTAGATAACATGTGTCAAACATTCTATTAATTCACATCTATTTAATTTTCTACAGGGACCAACAACTCAGAAAATGAATGTTGTTCTAAGAAAAGAAAAAAAAATAGAACATGCAAATGAAAATGAATTACTCCTTAGCTCATTTGTAATGGTGCTAGAAGTTAACGAAAGGGGGAAAAACTTTTACAAAAGTTTGAGGGATCTAGTGGAACGAATGTATAGACATTATTTCCACTTACAATACAAAAATCAATCCAATGATTACAAGAATCAAATTTTATCTAAACTACAGGAAGAGTTTCCAGAGAATTGGTCAATGAGACATGTCAAACTTTTAATAGCAAAAACGTACAACAACAAAAAAGAAGGAATGAAAAATTAATATTCCTTTAAATGTTTGTCTAGAATTATTTATAAATATCACTTTTGTTATATTTACTTTTCATATATCAATATAAAAATTAAATAGTTTATTGTCATGTTACATTTTCAGGAAGATTATGAAAATATCAAAAGATGAACGAGATGATATCAGAAATATGCCAGTAGGAATGTCCAAAAAGGTGTACAAGGAGATGGTCAAAGAAATGGACAAAATTGCATTGCAGGAGGAGCCATCTCAACAACAATGTGCTTCAAATGTAATATGTAATCATTGAATTTTTCGATCATTAGGTACAATAAATAAAAAATTTAGCATTAAATATTAATTCTCAAGAATTTTCTTGCAGAAAAGAAAAGAAAATGGAACCCATTCAGCACATAAAACAGGACGACAAGGAAGAAATGGGTTGATATCTAAGTTTGTGAGTAATTGTTACTTCCTTATAACAACTTAACTAGATTTCATTTTTGTATTTTTTAAGTTGTTTTACAAAAATCATCATTGAATGTCTTCAAACAGGTGCTAAAATACAAAGAAGATCCATGAGACGAATTGATTGAAATTGAGTTAAATACGGGTTGTGAGTATATGTTGGCATATCAGAAATTAATTGTGGAATTTGTAAGCATCTATAAATATTGTTTTACTTAGCTCTCTCTATAATTAATAGAACAAACATATCTTTTATATTAAATATATCATTTGTTATGAGGTATAAAACTTGTAGGAAACAAAGTATGGAACTGTGCCAACAAATGAAATTTTGAAAGATGGCATGGTACATGGTTTTGAAAGAATGTGTATAGTTTATGAGTCAATTGTTGCTATGGTACGTCATTTTTCTTTTCGATTTACATTGATGTATATTATTTAATATTGAAATTTTCATTATTCTCACCAATGTATATAAACTCATTTCAGTTTATTTTTATGTTTGTAGATGGAAGGTGAAGAAGAATAAAACAATCAACACCATGAACAAAACATTCCTGAAAATAACTCGTGTCATGGAAGTAGCTCTAGCAGTGACAACGGTTCAAGCGAAGTATGATGATCACTATGTTTAGATATCAAGGCAAGGCGTTGTATTTTTTGAAATATGTTTGTGAAATCATACATTTTGTTTAATGTAATGGACATAGTGTCCCAATTGAAAGACAAAGGGAAACCAGTAACTATCCCATTTTGTATGATAAAGGCTGTCTTATTCATATATATTATATATCATAAAATATGTTTTAATTTATTCTATTGCATTCTACATTGTCGTTCTCAAATGCACTAATAAAAATTTAATTCATATGAATATTTTTATGAGATATATATGTGTCGACTTTTGATGAATAATGAATTTTAAAAAACCACAATAATTATGAGATGATATAACAAATTAATCCAAACATCACATTCAAATGCATTAATAATAATTTAATTAATATGCATATTGTTATAAGATGCGTCAACTTTTGATGAATAATGAATTTAAAACAATCACAATAATTGCACTATCATAGGTCGATGTTTCTAAAAAATAAAAAATGAAAACCGGTGCATGTTAGCAACCGTACACCGGTGCGTTTGTATTAAGAAGTGCGCAGATGAATTTCTATGACCTATGAGCACCAAAAAATCACCAAAACCAATTAAAAATTTTGGTGCATTTGTGTGGTACGATCCACCGGTGCATTTATGTGTCTATACGCACCAGCGCCGTTGTACGATCTATGGTCACTGCACGAATACCGATACCAATTATAAATCTTGGTGCGTTTGTGTGATACTACGCACTGGGGTGTTTATGTGTCTATAAGCACCGGTGCATTTGTACCACATTTGTACAACCTATGGGCACTGCACGAATACCAATACCAATTATAAATCTCGGTGCCTTTCTATGATACTGGGCACCGGTGCGTCTCTATACGTCTACGCATTGGTGCATTGATACGACCTATGGGCACCACACAAATGCCAAGACCGATTAGAACAGCCCCGTGCGTTGTATCACCAACACTACACACAATGTGGTTTTATACCTTAACAGCCCAGTGCATTTTCCTTCAACCGCCCCGGGGCGCCTTCTATATCTATGCACTGGTGCTTTCATGCCATAGTAGCACACCGATGAAAAAAACATCCGTAATAACCTCCAGCCACCCATTTTTTTTAGTTGTGTTGAATTTCCATTAAAAGCTCTGCCAAAACCTCCGTAACCATAAACAAATGTTGTAGAAAATGTTTTTTCACAAGTTTGGCCAATTTTATAACACTAAAGACCTCCTTTATAACCTCTGCTAGAGGGTCTTTTCCTTGTAGGGTATGAAAATTTCTGGTGAATACTCCAAGCAACCGTAGCACCTTAAGGAAAAAACACATAAAGTACAAAGAATATTAAATGAGAGAGAGAGAGGGTGTAGCATTGCTCTTACATCCCTAACCCAAGTATAAAAAGGAATTTTCACAAGTGCATGATCGACTGGAATAAAAACTCACTCCCTCTATTTATATGAGAGGTAAAGGGGCTTTACAATAACAAGTGGACCTCATCCACTACAAGAAAACTTGCAAGACACAAGTAGTTCCACCCATGTTAAACACTCTACTCTAAGTGACATGTGTCAGGATCAAAGGTGAGAGTGATTAACAAGAAAGGTCTCCATGGCATAAGCACTACTCCCCAAGGTCCAACAATCCTCAAAAGGTCCTAAGATCCAATGCATCTCCAAGGTCATGTGTCTCCTTAAGGAAAATGCATATCCAAGGTAATGTGTCACCTTAAGGACTCCCACACCTACATATACACTCCCTCAACCCAAGATTTCACATTTCAAGGGATTTTATGTGCCCATGGTCATTTTGGGAGTTTTTTCTCATTGTGAAATACCCAAATCTACTCCAAGCACACAAAATCCCTTCATGCATCAACAACATGAAGTCACCAAGCTCCATACTTATCCAACACTTCGAGGAAGAATTTATTTCAAACATCCAAACAAGGTCTAGTAGTAAATAGTAAACCACCTCCAATGTCCAAGTCCATCATGGAAGAGCATGGGCGAACCATACATTATGCACCCCACATCTTGCTTTCCCATTGTATGTGACTTTACATTCCTAATGAAATGAGTGGTTGTGGTCTGTGAAGGTACATAATATGAAAAAATTGTGGCTGTTGGAAGTTCACAGTCTTTCAAATATATTTTATTTATGCAAATTTAATGTTGTTGGATTGCATGATGTAATCAAGTCAATAGTGTGCATGTTCATGGCCATGCTAACTGAAATTAATGCCTTGTAAATAAATAATAAACAAATACAAAATTCTCTGTCTCGCTGAACATGTAGGATGTGGATATGTAATAAAGGGTATTCTAATTAAATCTCGGGGATTGATTTGAATCATGGAAGGGATGTATCTGCTTAACTGATGTTACATGAAGGAAAAGTAACCATCGATCCAATTAGAATTTAGGGGGTGCATCCAATATTTAAATAATGGTTCTTCCATATGTTTAAGGTTGGTCTTTATTTTCTCATACTTGCTATATTAATAAACTAGAGCACTCTCTTAGCCTAGGACTTCTGATATGCAATAACAAGCACTTTTTTCAGCATGAAGCATGCTTCAAGCACATAATCAGGTACAAAAACATAGTGATACAAGTTCATATTGTTTTTAGTTCAAAAGTATCAAAAACATTTTCATTATGATGAATTTTGTCCATAGTTTCCTTTCATTAATCTTATGATATAATTCATGAATTTATCTTCTTTGATAGATTTCTATCATCTTCCTTTCTTCCCTTTTGCTGCCTGAAAAAGAAACTAATTTTTCATATCAAATTGACTAGAGATAAGTATGTAATCAAATATTTTCAACACTTGAATCACAACTAATGATACAACTATACACAATCACAATAGAATCACAAGATCATGTTGAGGATGTTGGAAAATGTAACTAGTTTCGTTATTCATAATTGGAAATTGACTCATATGTGTATCAAAAGATGAAAAAGAAGATTATTTTTTAAAAAATGGGTTTGATGTTAAAGTATTTTTTCAATTAGGCTAAGCATTCTATTAATGTTTCTAGGACTTACATATGTGAAAGAGTCAAATTTTGCAAAAGACCCTATTGGGCACTTGTATCAAGAAAATAATTATTATTTTGTCTCTAGAATAGTCTAGAGAACTCCCAATACCAATTCTTCCAGCTATGATGAAGTTGGCCTAGAGAGGGCTATTTGAACCTCTTAGAAACACTATTTAAATGAGGAACTTCAACCATATTTGATACACACATCTCACATTCGATCTGCAATTGGAAATGATGTGAGAAGGCCTTGGAAGGCAAGGAAAACCGTAACAAAGGCGTAAGAAACCCTAATTATGTTTGATCTATTAAATTATTTCTATTACAGCTCACACATGCAAAGTAATTAGAGTTTCTAGATACTCTACAATTTTGAGAATTTCAGGAAAATTAGCAAATATTTTTTCAGAGGTCGAAAGGCTAGTCTACCCTTGATTTGAAGATATTTTTCTTCGTTGTCCTTAGAAAGTCTATTTTGTCTTGGAGAAGACCCATTTTATTGTTGGCTTGGTTCTTGGCGGATGTCTTGTTTTGGTCTTGATTCTTGGAAGTCTTATTTGAATTTATTCTATAAGAAGACAAGTTTTTTTTGGGTTTTCCCCTTAGAGGGGTTTTACCCTAGCTTGGAGCCTATATCTTGTGTCCTTCTTTCTTGTTTGTGATCTACAGTGTTTGGAAAATTATTTGATGATAAAAACATAATAATAATAATAATAATGATAATAATAATAATAAAGAAAATATAATTGAATATCACAAGTAATTTTTCAAGATAAGAGAAGTTTGTATTCTTGTTTCGATAATAAATTTATCAACATGGTATTAGAGCTAAGGTCAAGGTCATAGCCAACTGGAACATCACTGTTGTTTTAATTCAAAAGGGTTTCCAAGTCAAGAATAACAGGTTGTTTGTGAATTCTTTGAAGGCTGAATTAATTAAGAGAAAAGAAAAGTAAGAGCGGAAGGTGGAACGTGGGATCAAAGGCAAGTTTGGGCACTCGAATACCTTTATGAACAAGATCGATTTTTTTGTCATATCTACCTCGGGAGGGTCTGAGGGCTAGTATAAGGCTATAAAAGAAACTAAAAAATCTGAAACTTTGTGTTACAAAGTCGAGGGTTCTGGAGTATTTGAAGAGGCTTATAAACCTCTAGAGGTAGCCCGAGAAGAGGCATAACCTAGGTCGAAGGTTCTGTCTCACTTGTCAAGAAAGGTAAGTTATGTAGGCTTAAGTTTGGAAGGCATACAATGGATTAGAAGCAGAACTTTAAGCTAGGGAAGAAGCCACCTAGAAATTGAAAGGAAATCACAAGTTGGAGTGGAATTTTAAGCCTAGACTTAAGATTTTTTGTAGTGGTTGTTGTAAGCCCTAACCAGAGGGCCAAAGATGCAGAGTATTTGCACATATTAATACCTTTAAGATAAGTACAAAATCTATTGTTAAAGTAGTGAATTACATATCTATTGATGAGAATGAATCCGCAATTATTTGGAATAGAATAAGGTTGAGTTAGAAAGAATCTAGTGGTAACGACAGTGTACCCTAACTAGAAGACAAAAGGAGTAGCAGCTTGGAATCTTAGTCTTGGTACCATTTAAAACAAGCCTACAATTGAAGTGAACCTTAAAGGCATCATCAAATTCAAGTAAGTTTTGTATTTCTCTCTATGTATCAAGAATCTAATATTATGTCTTCATTCTGCAAAGAAAGTAATAATCTTGATGGGTCATCCAACTTCCAAGTATGGAAAAACATGATAGATCTTATCCTCATATAAAATGATGTCATGTAACATGTCCTAGGCAAAGTTGTAGAACTAGATAAGATCAATACCAAATATTGGAAATAATACTTCAAGGATGAAACAAGGGATCGAATAATCTTTATTGAATCAATCAAGGATCACCTTAATCCATTTTTTGTAGAATTGGATAAGGAAAAAAACATCTATGACAGGTTAACAAAATTATATGTAGTAAGCACTTCAAGAGAGAATATATCCTTGAGGACTCGCTTGTGCAAGGCAAGGCTATCCTTTGATGAAGACATCTCCTCATACTTGGTAAAGACATCTCAGTTGAGGGATCAACTCCAAACTCTTGTATAAATTGTTTCAAATGAAAAATTGACAGCATGTGTGCTCAATGCTCTACCTTCATAATGGAACACTTTTGTGACTAGTATCTACTCATGGAAAGACACTTCAATATTATTTTTGTTCTCAATGCATCTTTGAAGAGACTAAATTTAAGGAAAAGGACAACATCGATCCCAATGTTAAGTACCAAGCCTTTGCTGCTAATGTAAAGAATTTGAAGAAAAAGAAGTTTGGGAAGTTCGAACCTCATCAAAAGAAGATAAATATATCCAAAATAGAATTATTTGAATGTAATTATTATGAAAGAGAGACTTTCCTAAGAATTCTTAAAGTCAAGTGATGGAGCTCACGTAGTTGAAGAAGGAAAAGAACTTGAAAAGAAGCCTAAGGTTGGAGATCCAAAGGATCTCTTCTATTAGCTCCATCATAATGAGGTTTGCAGGTGCATAGATCATGTAGAATTATTAATTTTTTCATCATAGATAGGAGCATATTAATATGAAGAATTTAGGTATTCATAAAAGAAGTCATCTAGTAGTAGGACCAGTGCACGCATCAACTCTTTGTATCATGTCATATTAAGAGAGGATCTCAAAGATACTCTACAAGAAATAAATCATGAGAGATTCTTCAATTTGTAGAAGAATAATCATGATGATATTGCAGGAATATTCTATACTTTCAGATTTTGAGAGCAAGTTTGACAGCAGTTTGCAGGTCCAATTCAGCATGGAGGAAGTATCATCTTCGAGATAAGAAGTAATTTTGGAATAGATGGCTAGCTGAAGAAAGAGGTATGCATGAATTTGGTTTTTTTTTAGTAAATTGATTCATGCTTTCGTATTATTATAGGAAGAGAAAGTTGTGGGAATATGCCTTGTTGATTAAGCATGATTTTTTTTGAAGTTTAGAATCTTCAGGTTGAAGACATGATAATTGAGCATGAAGATCAACATTTGATATGGTCTCTTAAGGTATGGAAGACTAATAAATTTAGAGGAAATTCTATAAAATTTGATAGATGTGACTTGTGGATTATATGTGACTTGTTTGAAATCCATGTTGATAAGTGGATGGCTAGGAGTATGTAAAAATTAGAAATAATTGCAAATTTGGTTGTTAATTTATTCAATTCAATAATGAAATGCATTAAATGCTATGAAACAACAAGAATATTGTGTGTAAGGAAATTGAGTTTACCGAATGATGAAATAACTATGTTGATCTGTACACATAAATCATTTTAATTCTTGTAAAAAATGAAAGGAAACATATTAACCTCACCGTAAACCCAACCTTGTTGTCTAGGAAAGATGCCAATCAACTTTCATTTCATTGAGAGTAACCTGATCATGAGGTCTAAAACAATAGGAGGGATAAAACACAATATTCCATATGAACCTTTTATAACACAATATATACATTTTCCATTTTTTAAATATGTAGATTAAGAAAAACAACTTGTTTGGTGAAACTCTTCAGTAGTCAATTAACAAAGACGAATAATAAATGCAATCACTATTATGAATATGGAAATAATTCAAAAGAGTTCACGGTGTTGGTCGTTCTCACGCTTAACATATTATCTCAGAAAGGCTAAAAAATATCCAAAAACAAACAAAAACTATTATTCATTTTACTATGTACAATATTAAGAAAACCTTGTAGAATCCACTTATGTGATTGTAACAAAAGAAGATGATTAATTTACACGATTTACATTCATTGTCTCAATACAATTTTCTCTAATTTCTGTATTGATTTCATGCTCAGAACATTACATTACATTCAAATCTAAAACCATGCTAAATATAATTACTACGCCCCTAATGAGTTGTGGATTAGTGTGTGGCATGTAGCTATATCGTAGGCACAACAAAGTAATAAACCAAGTGGATCTTTTAACAAACTCCAGAATTTAAAAAATTACCCATGGTATGATGAGGCTTGAGAAGCATTGGATGAGAGAAACCTATTCTCTCAAAACCACCCAAATGTTTTAAGTAGTGTTCATGTACATGATAATTTGTCCTGAAATCCTTCCCCCAACTTAGGAAAGATGAGGGTACGTATATAAAATACTGCTTCCCAAAGCATGGTGTCCTAGATATTCAGAGGAAAAACTCCTTCCCCTGCTGGTGGGCAGAGAGGAGAGAAATAAAGGTGGTTGATTGAGATCCGCCGAGAAGAAAGGGGGAGAAAGAAAGATTGGATGGTCCAAAGCAACAATAAATTGATGGCAGGGTTGGCCAGAGGCTCATTCCACTATCGGTCAGGTAATAAATATTGGAAGGAGTTGGAAGGAGTTGTGAATAAGAGACATAAATCTTGACTTATTATTCGATGAAATAAGTTGGCATATGAAGGAGGAAAGGCACATATTGATCATATTGAAAAGAAAATCCTCTATCAAGAAATGAAGCATTAGAATGATTCAATCTACCACACTCCGCTCAAAACCTCTCGAAAACCATAAATAATATCAAAATTAACTTTCAATAAATTCATTAATATTATTATAATCCTCAATTCACTTGTTCCACTTTGTTGTTATTAGTACTTTTTCATTTACCTCCTTATAACCTACACGTTAAAGAAAACATACACAATATGTGTTATGTGAATTATGTGTTACAATTTAATTCACAGTGTGAAATGACTTAAATATAAGTCTCATATACACCCAATCATATATAATACAAGTATTATGTTACATATTATAGTTTTGTATTATATACATTCACAAGGGTGTTAAATTAAGTTATTTTATTTATGTCACATGGTATTGTATTATATATGTGAATATATATATATAACGTATACGTATAAATAAACAAATTTTAATATTATAATTTAATATATTAATATACCACATTCACATATATAAATTCATATATAATACACTATATATATATATATATATACATATATATATAGATATATATATAATATTAATATTTGATATAATTGCAAAATGAACAAAATAATTTAAGTTTATTTACAAATAGACATGTATATAAATGTATTTGGACATAAATTGAATTGTCAAAACAAAAAGAGCAACCAAGCAGATACGACTTCGAAACTAGTCATCGAAACCAAACAAGTGTTGAATAATGAGAGATCTTTTTAGAGAAATGAAGGTGATAGAAAATAATGTATGAATCATTCGAGACCAAATAACTGAAGCAATAATCTCAAGGATCGGAAAAAGTTAGAACAAAGAACAAATTTAAAAAATACTAATTTCAAATAAAAATAATTAAGAACAATCTATTTATTATTTTATTTTATTTATCTTTTATTATTTTATACTTTATAAAAGTATGATTAAATTCTCAAATTTTTATTTGGTTTGCTTTTCTCTTAATTCTTTAGAAGTAGATAATTGTCAATTAGAAGTAGATAAAATTGTGTGCAATCTTTATTACTTGTTTAATGGGTTTTTCCAATCCTAATGATCATTTTAGGTCATTTTCAACCTATTTCAAGTTTAGCACTTTCCAATTTAGATATCATTTAAAAATTTTGTATTAGTTTAAAGGGATTTATGTTTTACGACCTAAAAACTCTATAATAAACCAATAATCAAAGAAATTAATATTATTTGATGATATCTCTTTCGTTTCTTATTCCCCTCGTGTTTCACCTTCCTAACTCACTGAACCCATGGATTTTCTCTCGACGTGAAATCCGACTATTCTTTCCCGCTTTTCTTAAGGGTTCTATCAATGTTGTCTGGAATCGATGAATCTCCTGACAATGCTGGTTTGTTGTCTTCATGAATCAATTTTATATGGCTAGTGGTAATTTCGATCAGAAGAGAGAACGATAGTGGTACAAGTAATAATATGTAAGTAGCAAGTGTTGGTTATTGAATGTTGGTGAATGTAGTCAGTATCCGAACACTCGTACACTATTAGCACTGCTCTAATGTAAGTCTATTATAGACTGGTAAGTCTGGAGCATAGGTCAAGTAAGTTGTAAGGTGAATTGATGAAGCAGGCAAGTTTGTATAAGGTAAATAGTAGTGGATTCAAAGTACTGTCCCACAAAAGATACCTCCTAGTTATTTATAGAAAATTGTTGTGATTTAGTTGAAGATTTCCCTATGGTTAAGGATGGGGATAGAAATGTTTCACTCAGCACTAACCTCAAAGTTTTACATTTCCTCATAGTACTCAAGCATGTTTTGAGGTTTTGGGTTGTTGTAGATATGTGATTTCATTTCTATATTATATATTTAAGATCAGGGAGGATTCTACTGAGGTAATAAAATTTATATATCATTATAAAGTTTCTTCATACAATAACCAAACACTCGAATTAAACTTTACTCAGAAAATAGTTTAGTGCAATGAGCTGACCAAGGAAACTTATCAAATTGTCCTTGTTGAGCATCCAAGTATGCTCTCAATTTCCAATATGAGATCTTCAATCTGCTATGGAGCAACAAAGCTGCATGTCCAAAGCACCCAAACCAATCAAACGACAAGGATTTTTCTTATGTGATATTACCACAACAATTTGCAAGAATAAGCTTGGGTAATGGCTAGGGAAAGGATGAAAGTGTATTACCTCAGTGATGAGACATGAACATGGCCATTTTTGATTTCTTCCAAGCATGTAATTCCTCCATTATAATGGATGGATCATGGAACAAAGCCAATTTACCATTCCATTTTCTTGGGAAATCATGCAGATAGTTTCAAATTAATGCAGATTGTTCATAGATGGTTGCCAATAATCTAGCTGTTCATGGCCTGGATAGTGAAAATTTTCTTGAAAATGACAGTGAGCTTGCTGGTACGTAGTCCTTGCATGTCAAAATTAAGGGTTACAATTGTATAGAACATGTCAAAGTTGAGGTGGAAAACTTTTCGGCCACCATCAAATACATCCTGGAACATAGAATACATCTTGCAAAATATGACCATGAAAAGGTTCACATGCAAGTACACGACCCAATGCCACCGACCGACTATCTGCATCTTGCTTTGTTTGAGTGAAAACAATACATTTTCCCCCTTTGGCATATTCAGTTATCAGTGGGTTGCGAATCGAGTGTTTCCCATACGTGGATGCAGCAATAGAATAAAGTGAGATTCCTTCTGCCAAATTCTGAGATGTTTCACCAATAATATCGATAGCAACTGGATCACTTAAATATTTCCTCGAAATCCTTTGCACCCAGACAAGCATTGTAGTAGAAAAAATCATACTCTGGCGCTTTTTTACGAGTGCCAAGTTCTCATGAAGCCTTTCCTCTAAAGCCTCTGTAAGTTCTCCTGTTGGAGCCAAAATGAGTGCCAAGGGATGCGATCCGTGCCAATTTTTACAGCTGTGATAAATGATTTTGTTCAAGATTGGGATTCCAAAGAAAAGAGTCATTCTAGTTCTAGTCCTTGCACGACCAATCATGTCATGACCTTACATTGATGGCTCCAACACTACTCTCTGAATGGGGAACAATCTAGCAATACCGCACCTCGTGAGAGAATTAATAATTTCTTCATCAATTCCGAGATTGGCAACATTGAGCCCTTCATTGTTGCATTGTGTTACAGGGGTTGCATGGCGTGAGGGTTTGCGGTCGCAAATACACATTGACTGTTGGTCCTCTCCGCCACGGTTATAGTCGAATAGAGATCCTCCGAATCTTTAAAATAATAATTATAAGCCATGAACATCGGCGGGTTTCAGCAAAGGAAGGAAACAATGAGGCCACATATATTAACTTAACTGCAAAGAAATATTGGCCAAAGATTATGAATATAAATGAGCAATCCTTGACCGTATGTTGCTGCTCTATTCACCATTTGTAGTCATGAAATTAATGCAATATTTGATTTTTAAGAAGTCTTTTTATTGGAAATAATGTTGTGGTCATTGCCCAATTTTTGAAATCGAGTAAGGGAAATAAAAGGAGGAGATTTACCAGCAAGATTAGCGAGAGACGAGATTTATCGTGTAAACTCTAGCTTCAATAGTCTCGTAGTCATGGAGGCTGCTAAACTTCCACCACAGGGGGGGAAGTTAACTGCAAAGAAATACTCGCCAAAGAAGTCCTGAAATTAATGCAATATTTAATCTTTTCGAAGTCTTTCTGATTGGAGAAAATGTTGTGGCCATTGCCCAATATTTGAAATCGAGCGAGGGAAAGAAGAGAAGGAGATGTTTTCCATGGTCCTCTCCCCATATTCTTCACCATTGAGCTTTCTGGAGATTCGAGCCCTCATCCTCATCCTCCTCGTGGGCACACTCCTGATGCCCCTGCTCCATACAGGCTTATTAAATTTTACATCAAGCCTCACCTCGATGGTTCCCATAGCATTCTCCACAAATTTCTTGATCTCCTTAATGGCCCTTTGAGCTATTTTATTAAAGGTGCAGCCATGGAGGCACTTGCGAGGATTGATGGTGTACTTCCTAGTCACAACCTCGTCCTTGCGGCTCTTTCCCTTCTCCACCATCGTGCCATCTGCTAGCCTCAACTTCCTCAGCTCAACTTCTAGTATTCTCTCTCTGCTAGAAATAAACCCTTGGGTCAATACGCTGATTGACATGGATTGTTGGTCCTCTGTAACATTCCTCTCCATATCGCTTACGCCTACTAGGTTCTCTAGGAAGATGGCTTCAATGGAGAAAATGTGTAACCAATAGGTATATATTTTTGGAAAAATAGAGATAAATTTTATAAAGTAGCGGGAAATAGTCTAGAAATAGGGCTTTGGTCACAACTCCTTGTTGTGCATAAGAGAGAGGGAAAGGAAATTTCAATGAAAATAATTATTTTTAATATTATTTTACTAGTTTCAAATTTCTTAGGATTTTTTTTTTAATTTATTGGGAGAAATTTCAATTAAAAATTACGTTTTTTATTTTTTATGTTTTTAATTTATCAAGAGAAATTTAGTTCTTCCATTTTTAATTGTGGCTAGAGGTTGTTTAACCTTTATAGTAGAGATGTTGGTATGTCTAGTTAAAAGTATAATATTTCTTTAAACATTTGAATCCGTAAAAATAAGCAAAATGAAATAGAAGTATAAATAAAATTCAGCATAATAGAAATATTATAATGTTTTGTTAAACATTTTGACCCAATAAAAATAAAATAAATTTATAAGTAATTATAATTATAATTAAACTATCATAGATCCATATCTACCAAGCAAGGGATCAACTATCTTTAGATGCAAATATTTTTTAGAGTGAAAATAAATTTGATCCCCCTAAGTGCTTGGTAGATCTGCATTTGAGGTGGATCTAGGTTGGTATAAAAGTAAGTTATAATTATTTAAAAATAAGAAGAAAAAGAAGAGGAGAGTAAGAGAGGTGTCACAATGTTAAACTTTTTATTTTATTTTAAAACATCCCTATATAATTATAAATATTTAGTGATTATTTAAGCATGCTATATAATCATAAAAATTTAGTCATTGCATAGAAGTGATAAAAGTTTCTAGTTAATTGAACCCAAGGGAAACAACTTAAATTATAAAAAATGTTGAAATGTCCATATGTGATAAGTGATGCTATATCATCACCACCCAACCATAGGAAACATTCCGACCACCTCCTCTAAGCCAATTACTCTTGAACGACTAACCACCCAATATAGAATTTTGTTGTCTCCATCAAGTCTCAATGATCATGTAACTAATGGAAACAAGGTTCCACTTACATTTCACACATTAATGATGTTGTCTTTTCATGGCTACCACGTTATTCCACACATTTCCAATTTACATATTCCTCCCCTAAGCTTGTGTTACAATGTTTTGTCAATGATCGAACCTTTTTAAGGGGATCTCCTAGTCCACACCAAACTAGTGCACCATCATAATTGTCTCATGAGGCAACTCAAGTCAATCAAAAAGTATACCAAACATATAAAATCATTGTCCACTCTTAATATTGTTTACCCGACATGCCATCCATTGTGCCATTGCTAATGGCACCTTAGGTAAGATCCTTGCATTCCCCCCTAACTTTAATTGTTAGCATCTTCATCAACGTGGCTCCATTGGCTTCTATAATGGACAAGGCATTGATGGTTAACATACAATTTTTAATTTTTGCATTTAAATGTGGTGTTGATACCATTTTTCATGAGGGTAAACTTTTCAATCCACTTAAGCATCTAATACGTCTCAATGCCTAGTATTTTTATGGCATTGACATTCCATTACTAGTTATGCATGACCATCAACCTCTTGTATCACTCCAACTATGCCTAGCCAACAAGCCCTAACCGAACCCAAGTTAGGCTCCTTAAAATATAGGAAATGTTGCATTGTTGTTTCATTGTAAGTGATATTGTGTCATCACCACCCTGCACACATAAACAATCTTTCACTACCTCCCTCAAGCCAACACACTTGAATAACTAACCACCTAGTGTAATACTATGGTGTCTCCATCTATACCAACTTATTGTAATTCTCTAAAGGTCATGTACATAGTGGAAACAAGCTTCGACTTACCTTCAATACACTCATAAACTATGTTGCCTTGCCATGGATAACACACTATCAAACACATTGCTAGATTGTGTTATCCTTTGGTGAATTTGTTCAGCAACACTTCATTGATCATCCATCCTTGTTAGGCCAGATATCCTTCATCCTCCTAGTCCACACCAAACTAGTACATCATCCTAAATGTCTCAAGGATAATTGTGAGTCGGTCATGAGGGCTATGAAACATATAAACCCTTTATCATGTTTGCTTAACATGTTATATAGGATAACATTTCTAGTGGTGCCTCGAGGAAGGTCCTTTAACATGTTTTCTTAACATGTTATATATGATAACATTTCGAGTGGCACCTAAATGAAGGTCCTTTATCATGTTTTCTTAATATTTTATATAAGATAACATTTATAGTGGCACCCTTTATCATGTTTTCTTAGCATGTTATATAGGATAACATTTCCAGTGGCACGTAAAGGAAGGTCCTTACATGATTCCCAACTTGAATTGTTAACATCCTCATCAATACAGCCCCATCAACTTCTCCAATGAAATGGGTGTGGATAGTGAAGAACAATTCCACAATTTTTCATTCAAACATGGATTTAATACCATTTTTTATGGGTATATATTTTTTATTGCACTTGACTGTCGAATACCGCTCAAGAAACATGCTCACCAAGAATATTCAATGTGACCTTACTAGTTAAGCATGACTACGAACCATGTGTATCACATGTGTTGCACTTATTATCCTAACCAAAACTAGGCTAGGCACCTCAAACATGAAGTATCCCTCAAACAACCACATAGATATTCTTTAATGGATATTTAGATTTCAACTTGGATAATCTTTAAGTAATTTATTTTTATTGTATTGTATAAACGAAATAGAGTGAGAGTTAATTCATTGATGTTATTTAAGAAAAATATACTATTTGAAATGATTTATTAGCAGGCCATTAAGGGGTGTACTTTCACTATTGCAAGATAATTTTGTTTCAATATGGTTATGCTTAATGTCAATTCAATTTATCTATTTTAAAGAAAACCCACACTATCGCCAAATTCAATTCTTTATTTCCAAAACATGTTTTGGACGAGGTTTCAATATGGTTATGCTTAATGTCAATTCAATTTATCTATTTTAAAGAGAACCCACAATATCCAAAATTAAATGGAGCTTGAGGTATAGTTTTTATATATAGAAAAAAATATCCATTTCAATTTCATTTCTATGAGGAATTAGAAAGGGATATCAGAAAGAAATTAGGATGTCAATTAGGTTTAGTTTGGGTGGCTAAGAGGAGCTATTATCCTCATTGTCTAAGGTCAATCTTACATGTGATGTTTTTATTCCTTATGTACGGTTTGCGTTATCTTTTGGATTCCCAACTCAACCTTTTGAATTCCTCCATTCTACCATGACTCGTTTCCAATATGTTTTGAATTCAAATCATTCTTATGCTATTATTTATTTTATGTTAAGAAAAGTGTGGATTGTGTTGGTTACATCTTGGTGCTAAAAAAAAGGGTCTTATGGGTGTATTTATTATATGGTGAACAACATATAATATGTGTTGTGTATGGAAATAAGTTTGTTTCTTAAAATTCTTAGTATGTTGAACTATGTTTGGTTGTTCTCAAGTGTTGTGACACTGTAATTAGACACCACCACTATTTTATAATACGAGTTTTCTAATATACAAAATCCCACGATTCTCCAACATGGTATTAAAGCTATTGGTTTGAGATGTAGCATGTTGCCTAAAAGTCTTATGCAAGTTGTAGAGGCTCTTAAAAATTCATATTTGTTTAGTGGATTGGTTCTAGGTTTCTAATTGCAAACTAAGAAATCAGTGGGTTAACATTATGAGTTTCAAGACCAAGATTGGTATGTCAACCATTCCTCACAGTGTAAAGTCTAATTCATCTCATTCATATGCTAGAGATTCTGAACACATAAGTTGTAACTATGAGAAATATCTTCGAGCGATCATGTAGCAATGCTAGTAAGAGCTTCGTGTGACCCATGCTACCCTTGAGAAGTGTGACTGACTGCATATCCCACTTGTGATCGTTGCATATGTCACATAGTTGCGTCTCGAATCTCTAGGGACAAGCTCAGAAGTGCGACCAATCCATGTTGTGACTATGTGACTTCCAGAGAGCCGCACTCCCACCCAGGTTTCCAAGTCGCAGAATAATATTTAGAGTAAGCCAACGACTGGTGTGAATGGGGTGACCATACAACGTCTTCAGTTGTGGATGTGACCAATGCATTGAAGAATGCAAGCTAGAGGAAATGACTTTACGATCACACATCAGATTTTCAGGCCTGAATACGAATCAAAATATTTAATATTAATGTAAGTAGCATTGCAGTGGTTGAAATATTTAATATTAATAGTAGTTATCTTTGTCCATGTCGAAATCATCTTTCACATGAGGCACATTCTACTATAGTATTTCCCATGATGCCTTGTGTCCTGTGATTGGGGGGGGGGGGGTATAATCCAAGTTATAAGGTTTTGTTTGCAACTATGTTGGCAGGATTATCGAGTTACTTTCTTCCAAATATGTAACTGATCGAATACTGCATTTATGTAAGGGAAGTATTTCATCTTCATTTAGATGCCTTGAGAACGTTGAGTCTATGTCTAAAGGTGGTCCTCGGTGAGCTATCACATATTTTCAAAATGCTACTTGCCTATGTGGATCAACCAGTTCCATCACTAATCCCATTAGTGTTTCAAGGATAGTACAAAAGGAGGTGATCCAATCACTATTTCAGGAATTCCGAATTGGCCAAGTGAATTTTGCGTGTAAGGATGCCTCACACATTATAGTTGAATCCAGTTGAGACTCGCATCGATGGCATTGAATTCATGACGAAGACTACGGATCAGTCATTGAGTCACAACCTCAAGTAACATCTGGGAGGTGTGACCTTTGGCCAGTTGCGAACAGTTGCTGAGTCACAGTCTCAAGAATTAGGGGTCAGTGTGACCAACCCGACCTGGAAACCAATGCGACCTCCCCTATTCATACTAGAGAATCACATATGAATGCCCTATAAAATGTGATCAATGCGACTAGTAAGACTCTCCCTTTATTCTGACGTTGCGTGACATGAAGTGTCAGTGAGTTCCAGGTGTGCTAAGAAGAGAGTGGCAAGGTGTGCTAGGTAGTGCTAAGTCATTATAGAGTGCTAGGGTGGCATGTGACCAAGATGTGGTAGGTGCCAGGGTGTGCCAACATGTGCTAGGAAGTGTTAGGGAGTGTCAGGGAAACACAAGGGAGCACTAGGTAAAATTAGTGCATGAAAATGAAAAAATAATATTTTTTGACACGAAGTGTCAGTGAGCTATAGGTGTGCTAAGGAGGGAGTGATAAGGTATGCTAGAGGTCAGGGAAACATGCCAATATGTGCCAGGTTATAAGGTGTGCCAATGCATGTTAGGGAGTGTTATGGAGTGCCAAGTAAAGTCAAGGGAGCACTAGTTTCAAATGCATGGAAATGAATAAGAGTGTGTGACAGGGAGTGTCCGCGAGTTATAGGTGTGCTAAGGAGGGAGTGACAAGGTATGCTAGGTAGTTCAAAGGAATTCTAGAGTTTCAACGAGACATGCAAAGATGTGTCAGGTGTCAGAGTGTGCCAATGTGTGCCAAGGAGTGTTAGGGAGTTCCAAAGGAAGTTATTAGGTGAACACGACATAGTATAGTTGTATTAATTGTAACTTGGTAAAGCTATTTTAGTCAAGGAAGGACTTGGTTAGATTCCCAAGTCTAAAAAAAGGTAAGGGTAGTTGTGAGGGCATGATAGCTAGGGAATGCCAACAGATGCCAAGGAATGAAAATGTGTGCTAACACATGCTAGACAATGCTAATGCATGTTGAGGAGTGTTAGGGAGTTATAGTGGAACATAATGGAGAAAAGGTCAAATTTTTTGGTAATGAGCGAATAAGAGTGTGTGCCAAGGAGTGTTAGTGAATTCTAGGTGTCCCAAGGATGAAGTGTTTTAGGAGAAGTTCAGAATAAGAATTGTAATATGGAATTATATGGTTGTGATAAGGTGTAGACAAAGTAGTTTCGGATGGGCACAACATTGTTTTTCTAATGACTTGGTTGGGTTCCCAAACTACAAAAAAGGTAAGGCTATCTATGAGGGTGTGACAACTAGGGAGTGCCAAGGTGTTCCAGGGAATGTAAGGTTCCGAAGTAAGGCTAGTTGTGTGGGCATGAGTGCCAAGTCGTGCTTGGGAAACGGATAAAAAATTTGAACTACAAATAGATGAACACATAAGAGGGTTAATAAGTAATCAATTTACCTTTTTCGTGGGGGAAATTCTAGGCACACCAACACTAGGTGTGAATAGGTGCCAAGTGCCAAGCATTAGTGCATTCTACATGCTAAATATTTCTTAATAGCTTCTCATCTACTTTCC
Source organism: Pinus albicaulis (assembly GCA_034641835.2). Lineage (NCBI taxonomy): Eukaryota > Viridiplantae > Streptophyta > Pinopsida > Pinales > Pinaceae > Pinus > Pinus albicaulis. The sequence goes on along the minus strand of CM076581.1, from coordinate 1,418,985,346 downwards.
AATAATTGATCTCAAATAACTTTAATATTAAACCATGCCAAAGCATACCAAGTCATCTCATGAATGCATGTCAGACATGCTAATACTTTCCAAGCGCTAACATGTGCCAAGTGCGAATGTGTGTGAGGGAGTGTTATGCATGCTATCAAGTGGCAGGGCATGTCGAAAAGTACTAAGTAGGGAGTCTCAATGCATTTTTAGGAGTGTTAGGGAGTACTATGACAACACAAGGGAGCACTAGGTCAAAATACATGGAAGTGAATGAATATGAGCGTATATCAAGGAGTGGAAATAAGTGATAGTTGTCATGCCAAGGAGGGAGTGAGAAGGTATTCTAAGCATTCACACACCATATTTACCACTCACTTCTTACCATTATCACACCATAACAAAAAACCATATAAATGTCATTCTTAAAATCTATTGTGTAGTTTCCTAATGTCATTCAAGTAGAATGTCACAATTACTAATGGTGCGATCATTTTTTTATTCTCTTAAAGGAACTCTTTGTAGACATGCACTCCATCAAACATAAATCATCGAGTGAAAAATAATGGAAATGAATGAATAAGAGGGTGTGTTGGGGGTGTCAGCGAGTGTCAGGCGCGGCAAGGGGGGAGTGATAAGGCATACTAGGGAATGCTATGGAATTTCAAGAAGTGTCAGGGTGTGCTAATATGCTACAGATATTTCCAAGGCATGCCAAGACATGCCATGTGTTAAGGCATGATGAAATGTGTCAGGTGTTAGGGTATGCGAACGCGTGTCAAGGAGTGTTAGGCGATAAAGGGGAACACCAAGTTAAAATGAAAATAAATGAACACATATGAGGGTTAATAATTTAGGACCTTACCTTTTCAATAGAGGAATTCTAGGCATACCAACACTAGTGCAAATACATGCTAGGGGCCAAATTTTAGCATGTCTTAAGTGGAAAACCATTCTCTATTACTTCCCTCTTAATTGTGAATAATTGATCTCAAATAAATATTATCTTAAACCATGCCAAGGAATTCCAGGGCATCCAAAAACATGCCCAGAATTTTCAAGTACTAAGTGCCAAGAGCCAATATGTGCCAATGAGTTACAAGGCATGCTATGGAGTTCCAAGTATGCTAAGGAGGGACTCACAATATATGCTAGATATTTCCAAGGCATGCTAGAGTGCTAGGGAAGAATATCAAGATGTGCCAAGTGCTAATGTGTGTTGAGTGTTGGCAAGTTCCAGGGAAACACAAGGGAGCACTATGTAAAAATGCATGGAAATTAATGAATAAGAGTGTATGATAGGGAGTTCCAACGAGTTCTAGGTATGCTAAGGAGGGAGTGACATGGTATTCTAGGTAGTTTTAAGTCATGCTAGTGTGCCAGAGTGGCATGTGGCCAACATGTCCCAGGTGATAGGGTGTTCCAACACATGCTAGGAAGTGTTAGGGAGTCCTAGGGACACATAAGGCAACACTAGGTGAAAATAATGCATACAAATGAACAATTAAGAGATTGTGACAAGAAGTGTCAACGAGTTTTAGGTGTGCTAAGGAGGGAGTTACAAGGTATGTTAGGCAGTGGTAAGGTATGCTACGTAGTGGTAAGGGAAACATGCCAAGATGTGCCAAGTTTTAGGGTGTGCTAATGCATGTCAAGGAGTGTTATGGAGTGCCAAGGAAAAACAAGGGAGAAATCGTTTCAAATGCATGGAAATGAATGAATAAGAGTGTGTGATAGGGATTGTTACCAAATTATAGGTGTGCTAAGGAGGGAGGGGCAATGTATGTTAGGTAGTGCCACAGAATTCTAGAGTGCCAGGGCGACATGCCAAGATGTGTCAGGAAGTGTTAGGGAGTGCCACAGAAAAATGAGGGAGAACTAGTTCAAAATGCATGGAAATGAATGAATATAGTGTGTGTGGTAGGGAGTGCCAGTGAGTTAAAACTATGATAAGGAGGGAATGACATGGTTATTATGTGCTAGGAAATGCCAAGGCATGCTAGAGTTATAGGGCATGTGAAGGAATGGTATGGTGTGTTAGGGAGTCCCAAAGCATGTAAATGAATGCAAGGGATGCTAACACATGCCACATAGTTCCAAGGGATTGTTAGATTTTCCATGTGTTATGGCATGTCAAGATTAAACTATGTTGCTCAATTTTTTTATGGCCATGATTGGATGTGAGCCTTGACTTGGTAACTTGTTAAGTGGGATGCAATAATATTGGCCATGAGTAGCCTAATATTAGTAATAATCCATCCTTAGGTTAACAAGGCATAGTTTAGTTCTAGTAGATGAAACTTGGTTAAGTTGTTGTAGTCAAGGCAAGACTTGTTTGGGTTTGAAAGTCTAAAAAAAATAAGGGTAGTTATGAGGGCATGACGACTAAGGAATGTCAGGATGTCCAAATGAATTAAAAGGTGTGCTAACACATTCCAGATAGTGTTAATGCACGATGAGGAGTGTTTGGGAGTGTGAGTGCACGACAAGCGAGAACTAGTAAAAAGTGCATGGAAATGAATGAATAAGAGTGTTTGTGAGGGAGTGTCAGTGAATTCCAGGTGTCTCATGGTCAAAATGTGTTAGGATAATTCCTTAAAAATGACTTGAAGGAGGAAAGATTATGATTTTCATAAGGGGATGGATGAAGAAATTTAAAACAAACGGAGACTTTATGCTAGACACAACACTATTTTTTCAATCACTTGGTTGGGTTCCCAAGTCACAAAAAAAGTAAGGTTATTTATGAGGGCATGAAAAATAGGGAGTGCCAAGGTGTGCAGGGAATCCCAGTAAGTGCTAACACATGCTAGAAAGTTCCAAGACATGTTAGGCATTCCAATATTTTCTAGGTGTTATGGTTTGGCACCAAGGCATGCTAGGGAGTGCTGGGGAAACATAATGGATGACTAGTTTCAATTGCATGGAAATGAATGAATAAGAGTGTGTGATAGGGAGTGCTTGCAAGTTATAGGTGTGCTAAGGAGGGAGTGACAAGGTATGCTAAGAAATTCCATGGCATGATAGAGTGATAGGAAAGCATGCCAAGATGTGTCATGTTCCAAGGTGTGCCAATGTGTGCCAAGGAGTGTTAGGGAGTCCTAGTGAAACACAAGGGAGAACTATGTCATAATGCATGGAAATGAATGAATAAGAGTGAGTGACAAGGATTTTCAATGATTTCCATGTTTGATAAGGAGGATTGACGAGGCATGCTTGGTAGTGATAAGGAATGATGGAGTGCCAGGGTGGCATGCGGCCAAGATGTTCCAATACGTGCAAGGAAGTGTTGACTAGGAGTGTCAAGGAAACACAAGGGAGAACTATGTCAAAATGCATGGAAATGAACAAATAAGAGTCAAAATGCATGGAAATGAACAAATAAGAGTTTGTGATTGGAAGTGTCAGTGGCTTCTAGGTGTGATAAGGAGGGAGTGATAACGCATGCTAGGAAGTGTTAAGGGATGCTAGAGGCTAGGGTGACATGCCAATATGTCCTAGGTGCTACGGTGTACCAAAAAGTGCCAAGGAGTGTTAAGTAATGCTATGGAAACACAAGGGAGCACTAGGTAAAAATGCGTGGAAATGAATGAATAATATTTTGTGACTGGGAGTTTCAATGAGCTCTAGGTGTGTTGAGGAGAGAGTGAAATGGTATGCTAGGTAGTGCCAAGGAATGTTAGAGTGTTAGGGTGGCATGCCGAGATGTGCCAGGTGTTAGGGTGTGCCAATGCATGCTAGGGAGTGTTAGGGAGTGTCAGCTGGTAAACAAAAGGAAGAACTAGATCAAAATGCATGGAAATGAACGAATAAGAGTGTGTGATAGGGAGTGTCAATGAGTTTTAAGTGTGTTAAGGAGGGAGTGACAAGGTTATATGCTAGGCAATTCCAAGGTATGTTAAACTACCAAGGTGTGTCAGGAACTACTACGACATGTTAGGGAGTGTAAAATCATGTCAAGGAATGTAGGGGATGCTAACACATGCTACATAATTCCAAGGCATTTAAGACATGTCAGTTGTTATGGCATGTCAAGATGTAAACTATGTTGCTTAGTTTTTTTATGACCACAATTGGATGTGATGAGCCTTTTTTTGGTAACATGTTAAGTGGGATCAATTGAGATTGGACATGAGTAGTCTAATATGAGTTACATTTAGTTCTTAGGTGAACAAGGAATATGTTGAATTTCCACGACACATGAAAATTTGGGTTTGGTCTTAGAATATTTGATGCAAACACACTCAAGTGCCACACCACGTCTACTTTGCACAATGAAATATATACACATCAGGGAATCAATTAGTGCACATGAAAATTTTTAAAATTTTCAAGCCTTTCTTCATTAAATTACAAACTACAATAGAATAGGCTTCATCTCTCATACCAGGGATGATGGCCCTTTACAATCACACTAATACAAGGAATAAAACTAGGGCTTGGTGTTAGTCCCATGACAACCAATCTACCTTGAATACGACAACACTTGACTCAATTCTTGATGTTGCCCGCTACACATATCCCTTTAAATCCACATGCCTTGAACACATTTGGCAAGTCCTCTTTCCTCCCATTTTGCAACTCCTCAATCTGCTCTATCAATGAACTCAACTCCTTTATGTTACTAAACTCCACTAAAAAAAATTCCTCTCTCTACCTCCTTTTTCCTTTAAGGTCTACCACACTTAATGTTTTTGATCATTTGTTCACAAATCCGTAGTGAAAAACTCTTTGGTCTGCCCAATTTTTCCAAGATGAAAATTCTAGGGATGTGGAGGTTTCCCTTCTTCTCAATGACGTAATCCTCTACAATACAGTGAACTAGGGCTAGTTCGCTATCCCACTTGAATGCTACTTTAGTCCTTCAAATTATGCACGTCCTTAGGCCCAATACACCTACCCTTCTACTTTTTTTGTTTTCCTTCACAAGTACATAACTTAGAGCTCTTCTTTGACAATCACCTAAAAACCCTCCAATTGTACTTGGACTGCCATCAATTTTCCCAAACACAGTAAATTATTTTACTAATCTAGTGCCAACAACACTGCCCTCATCTAGGGCTCTTCAAATATGCCACCTAATAGTAATTTGAGTCCTCTCAAAATCACTATTTTGTGTACCAATTTTTTTTTTGTCCAATATATGAAGAAATCTGAACTACTCATCTTATCAACATTCTAAAAATTTGTAGATGAATGAATTAGGGTCACAAATCATCCATTAACAGTCCATTGACTAACTGTCTATAGGCTTCTTTATATCTCTGTCCAAAACTATATGGAAATTCCAATAAAATCAACTCCTCTTCATGTCAATCTATTCCTCATAAGGCGCATTTCTTCTACTCCATCTTCTACTCATATTACACCCTCCTTTATTTTCTATCTCCGCACATACTTTTGTAAACCATATTCCAAATTTGTGGTATATATTGTAGAGATAAACCTCTCTCTAAGGGTCACAACCCCTCTTCTTCAATGCATATTTGTCACATTATTAATGGAATACCTTATGGACTGAAAATGAAAGGAAACATCCTTAAATATGGAATTATAATTCTATTCTAATTGCTTTAGAACAAACCATATCCAACCATATAAGAAATGACAACTCTTTCCTCCATAAGAGACTCGGCCTAGCTCATATGGATCCATAGATTCTATTAATTTCTTTGATTGAATATTGAACTGAACTTTAGATCTATACGATCCTCAAAATACGGTTACCTTAGTCAATATTACACCTGTGACTACTTTTTTTTTGGCCCTAAATTCTAGTGCATACGCTTCTCCATTTGTGTTGGTATTTATCATAGACCTTGAAACCTAGTAACCACCACAATGTAGGGTCTCAACCCTCTCTATTATTTCAAAATTTGATACTTCACACAGAAAAAACACTAGAATCACATGCCCAAATTCTCATGAGTCGCCTCTCTTAAGCTTGATCTACCATAAGAGAACCAACATTATGCCATCCTAATTCCTATCTTGAACCCATTAAGGTATGTGACATTAATATGAACCCTCACATGATGATCTTACTCTTGGTGGATGATCATGGCCTCCCTTTAGCAATGCTTACTCAACCCTCTAGCTCGACCTACTTGAGGACTATATCTCTCCTGACCTCCTTAACAAAATAAGCTCCTTCTCATTTGATGTTCTTGCCTTCATACTAAGGCCTCCTTAAATATCTTTTCCTAGCTATGCCTCTTAAGAACACTCTAGAACTTACAAACTTTATCTACTTAGACCTTAGGAAATATTATTTTTCTTTTTAATTTTATTTATATTTTAAACCTCATCACGAGTCCAAAACCCCTTTTCTTGGGTTATTTTCCCACAAAACCTTTTGTGGCCAAACACACACAAACCCATATCACTAGCATTGTGGAGTACCTCCCAAGCTACAAAATTCAATAACATAGTCTAGTTGTAGTAATTGTAACTTGGTCAAACTCCTATATTCAATCGAGGACTTGGTTGGGTTCCAAAGTTGAAAATTAAGTAAGGGTAGTTGTGAGGGCATGATAACTAGGAAGGGTTAGGGCATGCCAAGGAATGAAAAGGTGTGCTAACACATGCTAGACAATTTCAATGCACGTTGAGGAGTGTTAAGGAGTGTCGAGGAATCACAAGGTAGAAATAGGTAAAAATGCATGGAAATGAACAAATAAGAATGTGTGCCAGGGAGTGTCAATGAATTCAAGTGTCCCAAGGATAAAGTGTGTTAGAAAAAGTTGATAATAGGATTTTGAAGAGGCTAGCCTATGATTGCGATAAGGGGCTTGACAAAGAAATTTTAAACAAAGGGAGACTTTGTCTTGGGCACAACACTATTTTGCCTTTATCTATTATTTTTATATGACAAGTGGCACACTTTGGTCGAACGCTCATGTTTTAAACTATTTTAGAGAATTAAATATTTTACATTGTTGTGTATAAGTTTTTGGGAACTCGGCTTGTGCTTACTTATATCTTGTGTGTCTTCTGGTTCATGAAAACTCTCAATTAATGCTCTATTGTTTATATGAACTGGACATACATGTGAAATATTGCATATGTAAGCTATGTTGCTTAGTTTTTTTATGGAAATGGATAGATTTGATCATTGTCTTGGTAATTTCTTAAGTGGGAAAAGTTCAACTAGGACATGAGTGGCCTAAGATGAGATATAGGAAGTTCTTAGGTGAACAAGGCACAATCTACTTGTAGTAGGTGCAATTGATCAAGTTGTTAGAGTTGAAGCGGACCAATATCACATGAAATGGAGTAGCTAAGGACTTGATTGGGTTTCCAAGTCATGAAAAAATGTAAGGCTAGCTGTGAGTGCATGAGTGCCAAGGCATGCTAAGGAATGCTAACATGTGCCAGATAATTCAAAGGCGTGTCAAATATTCTAAGATGTGTCAAGTGCTAAGGCATGCCAAGGTGTGTAATGGTGTGAGAATACATGCTAGGGACTATGAAGGCAAAAAAAAAGAGAAACAAGTTAAACTACAAGGAAATGAACACATCATAGGGTTAACAAGTCATCAATTTAGATTTTCCAAGAGGGGAATGCTATGCACACCATTAGTAGGTGGAAATAAGTGGCAAGTGGCAAGTGTTAGTGTATTCTAAGTGCCAAATCATCCTCTATTACTTCTCTTCTACTTTCCAATAATTGATCTCGAATAAATTTAAAATTAAACCATGGCAAAGCATATCGAGGCATCTTAATGAATGCTAGACATGATAATGATCATGGCCTCTTTAGGACTACATCCCTCTTCGTCCCCTTTATCAAATGAGATCCTTCTCAGTTGATGTTAGTTCCTTCATCCTAAGGACTCCTTAAATAGTTTTTCCTAGACCTCTTAGGAACCCTCTAGAACTTACGGGTTCTATCCACTTAGACCTTAGGAAATATTATTTTTCTTTTAGATTTTAAATCCCATCTTAGGTCCAAAATCCCTTTGCTTGGCTTCTATTCCCACAAATCCTTTTGTGACCAAAATCACACAAGCCCATCTCACTAGGCTGGTGTAGTACCTCCCAAACTACACAATTCAACAACATAGTCTAGTTGTAGTAACTATAACTTGGTCAAGCTCTTATAGTCAAGCGAGGGCTTGGTTCGGTTCCCAAGTTGGAAACTAAGTAAGGGTAGTTGTGAGGGCATGATAGTTAGGGAGGGTCAAGGCATGCAAAGGAATGAAAATGCATGCTAGGACATGTCGGACAATGTTAATGCATGTTGTACTAGAGTGTTAGGGATTGTTGGGGCATATCAAGGGATAACTAGGTCAAAATGCATGGAAAGGAACAAATAAGGGTATGTGCCAGGGAGTGTTAGCGAATTGAAGTGTGCTAGGGATGAAGTGTGTTAGGAGAATTTTAGAATATGATTTAAAAGATGAAATCCTACATTTGTTATAAGGGGCTCAAGATAGCAATTTTACACAAAGGGAGATAAATTTGTGCTAGGCACAACCTTTTTTTGCCTTTAGTTAGTTTTTATATATGAGATGTCGCACACTTTGGTTACATGCTCATGTTTTAAAATATTCTAGATAATTTCATATTGGACGTTGTTGTGTAAAAATGTTTGAGCAGGCGGATTGTGTCAGTTTATATCTTGTGTGCTTTGTGAATATTGTGGTTCTTGCAAACTCTCAGTTAATTTTCTACTGTTTATATGAACTGAACATACATGTGAAATATTGCATGTGTAAGATATGTTTCTTAGTTTTTTATGGCCATGGCTAGATCATGTGATCCTTGTCTTGGTAAATAGTTAAGTGGGACAAGTTGAGCTTGGACATGAGTGGCATAGTATGAGTTATAGGCAGTTCTTAGGTGAACAAGGCACAATCTACTTGTAGTAGGTGTAATTGGTCAAGTTGATGCAGTTGAAGCAGGCCAATGTTTTCAAATGAACTGCAGTAGCTAAGGACTTGATTGGGTTCCCAAGTCACGAAAAAATGTAAAGGATAGTTGTAAAGACATGAGTGCCAAGGCGTGCTATGGAATGCTAAGATGTGCAGATAGTGCGAAGGCATGTCAAACATGATATGATGTGCCAAGTGATAAGGCATGCCAAGATGTGCAAGGGCGTTTCAATGCGTTCTAGGGACTTTCAAGGCAAAAAAAGGGAGAAAAATGTTAAACTACAAGGAAATTAACACACAAGAATGTTAAAAAGTCATCAATTTACCTTTTCCAAGAGGGGCATGCTAGGAACAACAACACTAGGTGCCAATAGGTGCCAAGAGAAAAGTCTTAGTGCATTCTAAGTGACAAGTCTTCCTTTGTTGCTTCCCATCTACTTTCCAAAAATTTATCTCAAATAAATTTAATATTAAACTATGCCAAAACATAACAATGCATCTCAACATGTTCCATAAATGCTAAGACTTTCTACGCATTAACACGTGCCAACCGCCAATATGTGTCACAGAGTGTTATGCATGTTATGAAGTGGAATTACATGTTGAAGATGTTAGAAGTGTTTTCATTGATGGAAAAGGACAACAGCAGAGGCAAAGAAGAATACAGTGACAGGATATGTAGACAGGGAGCATGAGGAGAACAGAGTGAGAAGTTATTTACACTACAGCAACAGATAAAAGGGTTGTCGAGACAGAATGAGAGAATACAGGGCAGCAGAATATACATACAGAGAATATAGTGACAAGAGTTTACATTTGAGTCATTAACGCTCATCCTAAGGCAGCTTTCATACATAGACACAGCAAGGGCTTCGAAGAATCCGAAATACAAACCTAGAATTCGCATTGTAATTGCTGATAGAATTATTGGTTTAGCATGCAGAAGCACCAAGAATGCAACATAAATGTTAAAAGGTCAAGACGGAACCCTGAGGGTATTCAAACCAAGGGTTTAGCAATAAAAACCTAATGCATTCGGGTGTTAAACCTTATGGTAGCGTTTGTATTAAAATAACAATGAAACAGGGTTCATATATTAAAGTGCTGAAGAAATAAGAACTGAAACCTTTGAATAGAGTTTATATGTATATGTATATAATGAAGGCGCGAAGTTTTTGATGGAGCAGAACCATGAATATAAGCGAAACCCTGAACGTGAACAGTAAAACCAGAGGTGAGAAAACCAACAGTATCGCGAAGTGTCTAGAGTGGTAAGTGGATTTTTTATTTTGAACGCGATCTATGTCACTAATGGACACGTGGCTTAAGGTGGTTTTGTAAATCCGCTTACATCGCGCAAATTTTGAAGTTTAACGCTCATTCACTTTAATTACGCGATATTAATTACACGTCGTTGAATTCTTGTTTGGAACGCGACGTAACATCGACCGTTAGATTGATCCGACAGATAATGCCAAGGTATGTAATAAAAGTTGTGGGCCCCGAAAACAGTTATATACATTATTGCTTCGGTTCAGTTCTAATACGTGGGTTCGTTATAATGTTCTAGCATTGGCGGAGACTATACTATGTGTTCATATAGTGTAGTTGGCATACAATATCACAAGGGGTATACAATACGAGTTGATATATTATAGTTATGTGCAAAAGGTGAGCCATATGTTTATTACATATTGAGTTTTCATATGAAATAATCATAATGTTGAGCTGTGGGTCCGATGCATGGTCTAACCTTTGAACTATGCGGAATATATATATATATATATATATATATATATATATATATATATATATATATATATATATATATATATATATATATATATATATATGTGGGTATATATTGTATTGATATATATATAAAGACCGAAAGTTATATATTGAATTTATACACTGGTATATTATAATATGGTGCAAAAAGTAATCAACATATATATATTATAGTTATGGATGTGCAACTAAAAATACAAAAGGTTTGTTCGGGTTTAAAACAAACAAATTCTTATAAGGTGGGACTAGAGTTACGAGTCGCATCAGAGAAAAGTATGGCAGCGGAACGTGTTGACAAAAGTTCCGATTGAGATGTGGACCCGATGGGTTTATGAACCATGATTCATACGTGTTTGAGTTCCGCATCAAAGCAAACCATCGCATTGGAGCAATTCATCGCATCGGCAGAATGAAGTGAACAATGAATCATCGCATCGGAAGTATCCAGTTGTGATTAATTGCATCGGAAAATAGAGCAGAAGGGTTTATAAAGCTGTGGGGCCCGAACCTTTCAGAGGTTAGCATTGGTGGTTCATTAATATAAAACCCAAGGTTTATTAAGAAGTTTTTTTATATAACATTCGATTGGGGTGCAGATATTTCTTTTATGAGAATGACAAATCTGGGATGTATATTTAATGAGTATAAGAATTCCTTTTAACTACGAAACCAAAAGTTATATCTTTTATGGTTGAGGTCATATTACATAATGAAGATTGTGAGTTCAAATATATATCTGATTTCGTTTTGTTAAAAAGGTTTTATAATAACACCGAGAGTCATTTATGTTCTATTAAAAGACAGTTGCACTTACAACAGTTATACAACTGCAGTTAACAAGAAAAATGCAAAAAACGAAATGAGACAGAGGGTGCGTGAGCTTTTTTTTTTTTTTTTGGAGAGAAAAAATAGAGAGAGAAGAGTGGTTGAATGAATTTGAAATATATACTGTAATTGAATGGAAGAGTTTCTAATTGTTTTTTACATTGTTTTTGATGTAATTGGAAAGTCTATGAAGAAATATAAAATCCCACTGTAAAGTTGGAATGAATACATTTTTATGAACAAACTGACAAAAGAAAAGGGAATGCAAAATTGAAGCAGAAGAAAGAAATAAATCAGATATGGAAATTGAAGGACAATAGTAATAAGGTATAGAACAGAGATGATATTCAAAATAAACCAGCAAGTGTTTCTCTTATGAAAAAGTGAGGGAGTTGGAGCTTCCTTGCAAGTTGTAGCTTGCAGAATTTGAGGTTGGAGCCTCCTATAAGTTGGTGGTTACAGAAAATCAGTGGTGAGAGGGAGTTGGAGCTTGCCTTTACATCACAACAATAATAAGATGTGGTTTTCTCCCTTTATGGGTTTCCACGTATATTTGTTGTCTTTGTGTGTGATGTCTATGTGTTGATATGGTTATTCAATCTGCTTAATACTTGCTGCTCTCATAATAAGTCTGCTGTTACATTATCTAAACTTTTCTGCTCATATATTAAGATTGTTCCCATATAAAGTTGATCATGAAGTTGAATTGTAAATAAGTTTAACTGAAAGTTTTAAAAAGTTCATGAATGTGTTAAACTGATTCACCCCCCCCCCCCCCTCTTAGTTTAACTAAGGTTTCAACAATCAGTATCAGAGCAGGTTCCTTTTCGTGTTAGTTTAAAAACTGAAAGGAGATCCTAGGTCCTTGGGATGGCTAGTCAAGAAGGATCCTCAACGAACAAAGCCCCTTTTTTCACTGGCGCAAATTATGCCTTCTGAAAAATCAGAATGAGAACATACATAATGTCCTTAGGAATAGAAGTTTGGGCTGCTGTGGAATTTGGATATGACTCTAAGGAAAATTTCTCAAAGAAAGAAGCCCAACAATATTTTGTGGCTAGTGCAAAGGCAATAAATGCAATCATGAATGGACTGTGTGAGGCAGAATTCATCAAAGTAATGCACAGCAAGACTGCCAAAGAAATGTGGGAAACTCTATAAAATATTCATGAGGGATACAAAAAGGTGAAGACAGCCAAACTTCAAGTATATAGAGCCCAGTTTGAAAATTTAAAGATGAATGATGATGAAGACATTGCTAGTTTATTTTTAAGTGTTGCAGAAATTGTCAATAATATGAAAGCACTAGGTGAAACCATGCAAGAATGTGTAATTGTTCAAAATATCCTAATATCTTTTCCATCTAGTTTTAATCCCAATGTCTCTGCCATAGAAGAAACAACAGATTGGGAAACCTTGACCATGAACCAGCTACTTGGAAAACTAACAGCCTATGAGATGAGACTGCCACAGAGAAAGTCAAATGTAAGGGAGGCAGCCTTTAAGGCAGAGAAGAAGAAATAAGAAAAAGAAGATATATGCTCCTGTTCTGATGAAGAAGAGGCCAAATTTATCAGGAAATTGGATAAAGGCTCAGGTAAGTATAAAGGTAAACTTCCATTTAGATGTTTCAATTGTGGAAGAGTTGGACACTATGCTTCTAAGTATCCTTATAAGAAAACAAAGAATCAGACTCGGGAATCAGAGAAAATCGTATCAAAGAACTGGCAGAAAGGGAAGAGATTCAATAGAAAATCTTTCTATGCTCAGTAAGACATTAGCGCGTCAGAAGACTCAGCTGAATTCTCAAGTGAAGAAGGAACATCAGAATTTGTATGGATGGCTATAGAAGATTTGGAAGAATGACTTCTAGAAGATGAGGAAGAAGGTGAAGTGGACCTTGAGGGGGAGCTAAGAAGTGCCTTGGAGGAAATTGATAGATTAAAACTAAAGTGTAGAAAACAGAAAGACATTCTTCTCAAACATGTAAGATAAGAACAAAATTCAGAAGTTCTCATTCAGTTGAAAGTAGAGCTTGAAGAAGCCAAGAAGGTAGAAGATATTCTACTTAAGAAGATCAAGGATAAAACTCAGGAACAAGAGAAGTTGGAAGAATAAGTAGTATGCTTAAGGAAGAAATTAGAAAATGCCCAGAGGAAAATAGATACTTCTCAAATGACAAGCTCTGATAAGTTGAATGAGATTCTAGATGCTTAAATATCTCCTCTGATAAAAACTGGGATAGGCTATGAAGGAGAATCAAGCAAAGGAAAAGAAAAAGAAAACAAAAATATCATTTTTGTAAAAGCAGATGAGAATATCATAGCAGCTCAGAAGATTTCTAAAGAAGAAGAATCCTGCAATAAAGTAGATAAAAATCAGGAGGAAGCTCAAATGACAAAGGATGAAATAAATAAAATGTTAACTAAAAAAGGTTCGTATACTCCTGAATATGTCAAATTTGGAAGTCATCAAAGGAGATTTTTTCCTCCTATGAAAAATGCCACTTGTTATGCCTACCACAAATTGGGACATATTGCTGCATATTTTCATACAAGAAGAATAAATACAAACCAGCAAAGGATGCAAACAATAAAAAGTTTTACTCAAGAAAACAAATGGAGAAGACAACCTTGTATCAGGTATGCAAATTTTTTTTATGGATACTATTTTTATTGTAAAGAATTTGGCCATAAAATCATAGAATGCAGAAAATATGGACAAAGACTGATGTTCAAAACCTCAAGGAGGTTTATGAATCATGGAGTGTTTACTCATACTTATAGTTCTGCTAAACATATATCCAAATGTTGTGTATGCAATAAAAGTGGACATATGTATTCTAAATGTCCTCTCAGAGAATGTGTTTCATCACCTCAGAAAAGGTACCAAACAAGAGGATGCTTGCAGTGGAAAAAGAAGGTGAATAAATGTCACTTGGCTCTAATATCTCAAGATCTGAAAAGCCAATGGTATTTGGACAGTGGTTGCTCAAAGCATATGTCTGGAGATAGAAGCAAGTTTATAACCTTTTATGAAAAGAAATTTGGGAATGTTACTTTTGGCAACGATAAAGCAGGAAAAATCAAAGGAAGAGGATCAGTCAGTCTGGATAATGGTAGAGGAAAAGCCTAGGATGTACTATTTGTGGATGGGCTGAAATAAAATCTACTAAGTGTTAGTCAAATGTGTGATAAAGGCTGTGAAGTTCTTTTTAGAGCATAAAACTGTGAAGTAAGATCAAGCACCACTAGAAAGACCCTGATCAAAGGTGTTCGAACAGAAAGAAATGTCTATGTAGTAAAAGAAGAAAATGAAGCATGTCACCTTAGAAAATTTGAGGAGTCATGGTTATGGCATAGGAGATTGGGACACCTAAACTTTGATCATATCATAAGTCTAAGAAAAAAGAATGTAGTCAGAGATATGCCAGTCATAAAGAAGCCTTCAAATACAATATGTAAATCCTATTAGCTAGGTAAGCAGACCCATACATCCTTCAAAACCAAAGAGAAGCTATCTACAAGCAGACCTCTTCAACTTGTTCACATGGATCTGTGTGGACCTTAAAGAACTAAAACACCAAGTGGAGAATCCTATTTCATGCTAATAACAGATGATTTTTCCAGAATGACATGGGTTGCATTTCTCAAACACAAATCGGAAGCACTTGAGAAATTCAAAATATTCAAGGCTTTGGCAAAAAATCAAACAGGATGCAAGCTAAAGTGCATTAGATCAAAAACAGGAGGTGAGTTCACAGACTATGTTTTTTCAGATCTATGTAATGAACATGGGATAAAACAACAGTTCACAATTTTAGGAACACCTCAGCAAAATGGAGTAGCAAAGAGAAAAAACAGATATGTACAACAGATTGCCAGAGCCATGATTCAAGAAAGTAACATTCCTCAAACCTTTTTGGAAGAAGCAGTACACACAGCTGTGCATATCCTAAAAAAAGCTCATTTAAGACCAAACAGTGACAAGAATCCTTATGAAATATGGCATGGTAAACCAACATCAATCAAGCATTTTAGATTTTTTGGAAGTAAGTGTTTTATAAAAAATAATGATGAAAATTTGGGAAAGTTTGATGAAAGAGCAGATGAAGGAATATTCTTAGGATATGCATCCAAAAGTAAAGGTTACAGGTGCTACAACAAATACTTCATAAAATTGTGGAAAGTATTGATGTAAGATTTGATGAAGAACTATCAGACAAGACAAGAAGTACAGATTGCAACAATTCTCCAGAAGATCATGAAGAAGAGAATCAAGATGATGATGAAATAAAAAAGGCCACAGAATATACTGAATTGAGATCAAAATGCTCCTCAAGATACACTCAAAAGAACCATCCAGAAGATCAAATCATTGGGGACAAGAGTGTAGGTGTACAAACAAGAAGATAGTTAACTGAACAGACAAAAGAGGTATACCTAGCAATGTTATCACAAATAGAGCCAAAGAAGTTTGAAGAAGCTAGCAAAGAAAAACATTGGGTGAATGCTATGAATGAAGAATTGGACCAAATTGAGAAGAACAACACCTGGGAACTAGTTCCAAGACCCAGTGAGAAAAATGTCATTGGCTCAAAATGGGTATTCAAGAATAAGATGAATGAACAAGGACAGGTAATTAGAAATAAAGCCAGAATCTTGTGCAAGGGATATTCATAGGTTGAAGGACTTGATTATGATGAAACATTTTCCCCTGTAGCCAGAATGGAAGCTATCAGACTATTTTTAGCTTTTGCTTGCTATCATGATTTCAAAGTATACCAAATGGATGTCAAGTCTGCCTTCTTGAATGGAGATTTAGAGGAAGAAGTCTACATGGAGCAACCAGAAGGATTCTCCTTAACAGATAATGTAGACTATGTGTACAGATTAAAGAAAGCATTATATGGGCTGAAACAAGCTCCTCGAACATGGTATTCAAGGCTGGAAAAATACTTGCGAAAACAAGGGTTCAAGAAAGGAGGAGTAGACAACAATTTGGACATAAAAGAAAATGAAAATGAACTTCTGATTGTATTAGTGTATGTAGATGATATCATGTTTGGTAGCAACAAATATGAGTTAAAAAAATGATTTGCTGAAGAAATGAAATCAAAGTTTGAGATGCCTATGATTGGAGATCTCACCTTCTATCTAGGACTACAAATTCAAAAAAAGAGCACATGCACATTTATCTCACAAGAAAAAATATTTAAAAGAGATGCTGAAAATGTTCAAAATGGAAGACTGCAAACCTGTGTCAACTCCCATGACTATTGGATGCAAGCTTTGTGCAGATGATGGAACAATTGATGTAGATAAAAAACTTTACATATCCATGGTTGGAAGTCTGTTATACCTAATAGCCTCTAGACCAGACATTGTGCTAGCTGTAGGACTCATGGCAATATATAAAGCAGCACCAAAATAAAATCACTTACTAGCAATTAAAAGAATATTCAGATATCTACAAGGGACTGCACATCATGGGATATGGTATCCAAAAGGCAAAAAATTCATTTTGACAGCATATACAGATGCAGATTGGGCCAGCTGTGTTGATGATAGGAAAAGCACAAGTGGAGGTGCATTCTATTTAGGAGAAATTATGGTGGCATGGCTAAGCAAGAAACAAACATCTATTTCTCTATCTACAGCATAAGCAGAATACATAGCAGCAACAACATGTTGCACACAATTCATGTGGATGAAAAAAACCCTCCAAGACATGAAGGTAAGCATTTATGAACCTATCTCTATCAAATGTGATAATACAAGTGGAATAAGCATATCAAAAAATCTTGTGCTTCATTCAAAAACTAAACGTATTCTAATCAAGTATCATTTTCTCAGAGAACAAGTAGCTCAGAAGGTAGTGAAGTTGGAATATGTACCAACAAAAAAAAAGACATCAGATATATTTACAAAACCTCTTGCTAGAGAACCATTTGAAATTCTGAGAGATATACTAGGGATAGTGTATGTAGATACTACTCTCTGATATAAAGATAAAGCATCGTTTCAGGGGGAGAATAGAAGAGAAAACATAATTCCAAGGGAAGATTAGTTAACAAGGAATGCCACAAAGAGCATGAAACAGGTCCTCAAGATCAGAATATCAACCCTTTTCCATTGATTTCAAAGGGGGAGGAAAAGCTACTGAACATAAGTTACAGTGAAAACAGACAGGGCAATGTTATTGCCATCAATGCCAAAGGGGGAGACTGTTAGAAGTGTTGTCATTGATGGCAAAGGACAACAACAGAGGAAAAGAAGAATACAGTGACATGATATGTAGACAGGGAGCATGAGGAGAACAAAGTGAGAAGTTATTTACACTACAGCGACAGATATAAGGGTTGTCAAGATAGAATGAGAGAATACAGGGCAACAGACTATACATATAGAGAATATAGTCACAGGAGTTTACATTTGAGTCATTAACGCTCATCCTAATGCAGCTTTCATACATAGACACAACAAGCGCTTCGAAGAATACGAAATACAAACCCGGAATGTGCATTGTAATTACTGATAGAATTGTTGGTTTAGCATGCAGAAGTGCCAATAATGCAATAGAAACGTTGAAAGGTCATGACGGAACCCTGAGGGTATTGGAACCAAGGGTTTAGCAATAAAAACCTAATTCAGTTAGGTGTTAAACCTTATGGTAGCATTTGTATTAAAATAACAATGAAACAGGGTTCATATATTAAAGTGCTGAAGAAATTAGAAATGAAACCTTTGAATGGAGTTTATATGTATATGTATATAATGAAGGTGCAAAGTTTTTGATGGAGCGGAACCATGAATATAAGCGGAACCCTGAACGTGAACAGTAAAACCAGAGGTGAGAAAACCGGCAGTATCGCACGGTGTCTAGAGTGGTAAGTGGATTTTTTATTTTGAACGTGATATATGTCATTGATGGACACGTGGCTTAAGGTGGTTTTGTAAATCCGCTTACATTGCGCAAATTTTGAAGTTTAACGCTCATTCACTTTAATTGCGCGATATTCATTACGCACCGTCGAATTCTTGTTTGGAACGCGACGTAACATCGACCGTTAGATTGATCCGACAGATAATGCCAAGGTATGTAATAAAATTTGTGGGCCCCGAAAACAGTTATATACATTATTGCTTGGGTTCAGTTCTAATACGTGGGTTCGTTATAATGTTCTAGCATTGACGGAGACTATATTATGTGAGATTATGTGTCTACATAGTGTAGTTGGCATACAATATCACAAGGGGTATACAATATGAGTTGATATATTATAGTTATGTGCGAAAGGTGAGCCATATGTTTATTACATATTGAATTTTCATATGAAATAATCGTAATGATGAGTTGTGGTTCCGATGCATGGTCTGACCTTTGAACTATGCGTAATATATATATATATATATATATATATATATATATATATATATATATATATATATATGTTGGTATATATTGTATTATATATTGAATTTGTACGCGGGTATATTATAATATGGTGCAAAAAGTAATCAGCATATATATATTATAGTTATGGATGCACAATTAAAAATACAAAAGGTTTGTTCGGGTTTAAAACAAACAAAGTCTTATAAGGTGGGACCCGAGTCACGAATCGCATCGGAGAAAAGTATGGCAGCAGAACGTGTTGACAAAATTTCTGATTGAGATGCGGACCCGATGGGTTTATGAACCATGATTCATACGTGTTTGAGTTCCGCATCAAAGCAAACCATCGCATTGGAGCGATTCATCGCATTGGCACAATGAAGTGAACAGTGAATCATTGCATCGAAAGTATTCAGTTGTGATTAATCGCATCAGCAAATAGAGCAGAAGGGTTTATAAAGCTGTGGGGCCTGAACCTTTCAGAGGTTAGCGTTGGTGGTTCATTAATATAAAACCCAAGGTTTATTACGAAGTTTTTTTTATATAACATTCGACTGGGGTGCAAATATTTGTTTTATGAGAATGAAAAATCTGGGATGTATATTTAATGAGTATGAGCATTCCTTTTAACTATGAAACCAAAGGTTATATCTTTGATGGTTGAGTTCATATTACATAATGAAGATTGTGAGTTCAGATATATATCTGATTCTGTTTTGTTAAAAAGGTCTTATAATAACGCCGAGAGTCATTTATGTTCTATTAAAAGACAGTTTCACATACAACAGTTATACAACTGCAATGAACAAGAAAAATGCAAAAAACGAAATGAGACAGAGGGTGCGTGAGATATTTTTTTTTTTTTTGGAGAGAAAAAAAACTGAGCAAAGTGGTTGAATGAATTTGAAATATATACTGTAATTGAATGGAAGGGTTTCTAATTGTTTTTTACATTGTTTGTGATGTAACTGGAAAGTCTATGAAGAAAGATAAAATCCCACTCTAAGGTTGAAATGAATACATTTTTCTGAACAAACTGACAAAAGAAAAGGGAATGTAGAATTGAAGTAGAAGAAAGAAATAAATCAGATATGGAAATTGAAGGACAATAGTAATAAGGTACAGAATAGAGCTGATATTCAAAATAAATCAGCAAGTGTTTCTCTTATGAAAAAGTGAGGGAGTTGGAGCTTCCTTGCAAGTTTTAGCTTGCATAATTTGAGGTTGGAGCCTCCTGTAATTTGGTGCTTACAGAAAATCAGTGGTGAGAGGGAGTTGGAGCTTGCCTTTACATCACAACAATAATAAGATGTGGTTTTTTTCCTTTATGGGTTTCCACGTATATCTATTTTCTCTGTGTGTGATGTCTATGTGTTGATATGGTTATTCAATCTGCTTAATACTTGCTACTATCATATTAAGTCTGCTGTTACATTATCTTAAATTTTCTGCTCATATATTAAGATTGTTCCCATATAAAGTTGATCATGAAGTTGAATTGTAAATAAGTTTAATTGAAATTTTTAAAAAGTTCATGAATGTGTTAAACTGATTCACCCCCCCCCTCAGTTTAACTAAGGTTTCAACAGAAGAGTGCTAAAGTGTGATAGAGAGTGCTAATTCATGTTGAGGAGTGTTAAGGAGTACTAGGAAAAAACATTAAGGGAGCACTACATCAAAATTCATGGAATTTAATGAATATGAGGAATGTGTGCCAAGGACTAGGGTTAATGAATGCTAGTTGTCATGCCAAGGAGGAGGTGACAAGGTATGCTAAGAATTGGTAAGGCATGCTAGGGAATATCAAGGCATGTCAAGAAGTGCCAAAGTGTGCTAGGGAGTTCCAGGGTGTGCTAATTATATGTTCCAAATAGTGCCAATATATGCCAATACATGCTAGGTGCTAAGGATGTGCAATGTGCCAGGGTATGTCAATATGTGTCAAGAAGTGTCAAGGCAACAAAAGGAAGAACCAAGCTAAAATGCAAGGAAATGAACATATAAGAGGGTTAATAAGTCAGGACTTTATCCTTTTCAAAAGGGGCATGCTAGTCACACTAATAATAGGTCCCAATACATGCCAAGTGGCATTGTGTGCCAAGTGATAATGTATGTCAATGCATTCAACCAAGGTGTTCCAGGGCATGCTAGGGACTACATGCATGCCAATACATGCTACGAGAGTTCCATGTTGTGCTAGCGCATGCCACTATGTGCTTGGGTGTCAGTGTCATGACAAGATGTTGTAGGTACAAAGATGTTCCAAGACATGCGAGGTGCTAAGAAATGTTTGTGTGTGATAAAGCATTAATTTAAGGTGTGCTCGGATTTTTGAGGAGTGTTAGATCTTCCTCATTAATAGAATTGTCAGAGCTTGATTATGTATTCAATAATATATTTCATACACACACTAGTGGAACTTCATCTAAATGGAATTTGCTAGATAATAAACTAATAGGTATGAATCATGTATTGACTCATAGGAAAACTCTATTCGACTAGTCATTACTTGAGGGAAATGATACACACTAATTACTTCTTAAAAAATTGACTGATTCTAATCACTATGGCCTTTGACATATTATAAAAAATATTCCACAATAATGGCCTTAAATCGTTATCTTTTGAAAAAAATTATATTAACAAGCATATAGCATCATTGGAATTATCAATGGTGACAAAAATTTTTTGACCCTCACCAAAAGTTTCATTGAAAATGGCTCTGGTGACGAACCTTAAAGGACCATCACTATATACAGTTACAGTGATGATTTTTTAAGGACCATCACCATATGTGACATTGGTGACAGACCTTAAAGATCCGTCACAAGCATGACCCTCACCAATGTCCTTTTTTCTTGTAGTGTATATATATAATTTGAAGTTAAGATGGTTTTACAATGATTATTTATGTGTGGATTGAGCATAAAAGAATTATATATTTTTTTTATAATGAATAACATACCATTACATAGTCTTTTTTTATTAAATATATATTTAAACTTCACTTTTCCACTCTTTCCACTACATGTTAAGAAATAAAATAATTGCACATCCCTTTCATATTACAATATAAAAAGCATCCATTAATACAATAATAAAATTTTCACTTTCAATAGTATATATATATATATATATATATATATATATATATATATAATACATTGAAATATATATATATATATATATATATATATATATATATATATATATATATATATATATATTTAATGCCACGTGTTATCTCCACATTTAACACAGAAGGAATTAGACATCTCCATGATATTTGGCTATAAAAAACACCACTTGATGCAATGAATAATATAGAATTCTTTCTCACATACTAAGTTACCTTGGTAACACACAAACCATTTTAACTTTGGATCTCTTACTTTGTAATATTCCGTAACATTCAAAATTGAAATAGAAACCAAGTAGCATTCCTTAAATTTTAGAAAGCCATATACAAGGCACAAACAAATTAATAAGATAAAAAGTGTGAAATGTACCTTCTCTTATAAAAATGAAAATAAAGAAGGAAATATTCATTTATTTCTATACTTGATAAGACATTTCATAGCCTCCTAGTTCTTTAAAAATATTCTCAATAGCATAACCCTAGGTACTTGTGGCCCTATCATTAATGAGTACAAACAACCTCGTGGGCCTTACTTAATAAAGAAATCATTTTTTTATTAAGTAACTATCTACTACCAATTAATGGGCCTTATTCGAAGAAGATGGCCACATACATCAATTGACTAACTCATAGTAGCATAAATTAGGGAGGTGAGGAAGGACCTTAGCCTACCCTCCCCATTCAAAAGTAACAATTTCCTCAGGATTGGAGGTATGGAAATTGCTACAGAAGCATTATTGGTCCTCATGTGAAATATTTTGGTTATATCTTTCCACTAGATATGTACTTCTTGAACAATGCCTTGGCCCAATTAATTCTCTCTATATTATCTAATAGTTCTTCTTGTTGGAGCCAAATGGAGCCTTCTTCACCAAGTTGTGTCAAAAATAGTTTGCACCTTATAATTTAATCCCACTACCTTCTTTAAACAAGACACATAAAATATGAGATGGATCTTGGAGTGAGTTGGAAGAGCTAGAGTTGGAAGAGCTAGATGATCGTATCAAACACATACAACTTTGATGTGACTTCTAGTGAATTATAATCATTAAGTGATATTGTTTATAGCGTTGAGGACGAAGAAAAACCTAATCTCCCTTCGAAAAAAGATATTTATAAGTGATGTTAGCGATCTTACCATTTGATTCTATTTTCAGGCATAACCAAATTTCCTTTAAATATGCAGAAAATAACATCTTCATTATGAATGATATTATCCATTATATGATCCTTGGAGGTGAAAGATAAATAATAAGACAATTATAATATATTTTAGTGGTAGAAAACTATTTTGTTTTGTAAGATCAAGGAGATTGTATTAATTATAAAGAGAAACAATTACATTGGGAATGTTCATTACTGGTTTACCACTGGGGAAACCAGACCAATAACATCACTTGAGAAGTTTATATTTTCCTATGTCATTCCTAATATATTGATCTGAGGCTATTGATTTGGAAAGAAAAAATGAATTACATATACTATGGTCCAAGTACTAAGAAACATAAACATATCACTAAAAAAAAGCAAGATCTGGTTTGCAATCTCAAAATTGTCATGCTCTTGGATTGTGTGGCTTATTTGACTACTAGGGAGTTGCATTGGTGTCCAACATGGGTGGATCAAATCTAGTGATGTGATTAAACATTGTATTTGTACTTTTGTCAATATTTTTCATTGTATCTACTAATTCTCCCATGAAAATAATGAGTTCTTAGTGAGAATTTGCTCGATCACTGAGGACACTACCCATAATTATTTTCACATGCCAATAAAATTGTATAGTTTGCATATAGGATATAGCCCTAGTCCTAGTTGAGTTTCCAACATCAAGAATCCAATGTTCGGTCTCCCTCTCTACATGAGAATTAGGAACAAATCTAAGGGCCTACCTAACATAGTCTTAAATATTAGCAATGGTGCATTGAACAAATTCAGGGATAATTCCTCTATACCTTTCCATAGTGGCTCTAGCAAAGGCTTGGGCACAGGGACAATGTATGAAGGGAAGGGTAAGTGTATGAGAAGAAGGAATAAATTCCCACCCATGGCAGCTACATCCTGAAGGGTTAGCAAGACATGGTGGGCCATTAAGGAGTCAAAGGATAAAATAGAGCAAGAGAAACAAGGTAAGTGAAACAAGGTGAGAAAAGACTAAGATAGGCTGAGAGTGGTACAAGGGTATGAGAAGGTGAGAAGAGAGTGCCTATGGGAGTGGGACCAGTATGCAGGGAGGATGTGAATGGATTCTAAGAGGATGCAAGGGTCATAGAGAGGACTGAACACAATTACCAAGAGCTAGAGGAATGAAAACCCCTTAAGAAAACTATGTAGATG
Source organism: Pinus albicaulis (assembly GCA_034641835.2). Lineage (NCBI taxonomy): Eukaryota > Viridiplantae > Streptophyta > Pinopsida > Pinales > Pinaceae > Pinus > Pinus albicaulis. The sequence continues at coordinate 1,418,960,992 of CM076581.1, read as the reverse complement.
AGGGGAATTGTGAACCAAGAAACTGAAGTGCCAGATTGGAGTAATGGATATAAGCAAGAGCTGGAGCCAATATGAAAAGTGATTATTCAGTAGAGAAAATATGAAATTGAACCTGATCAAGAGTGAACTATGTAGATGCATAACTTTAATAATGATTTATGACTTTGCTCCACAGAGATAGATCCCTAGCATGAGATTTTCGCCTTGCATGCTAACAAAGTGTTTTGTTTTCAAGTCCAAGATTGCTCCACCATAAGGTTTGATGCCATGATTTAGTAGCTATTGTGTGATCCAAGTTTGGTTGCTTGACTATATTATGAGCTTCTTCCATCATTTATGCATAATAACCATATATGTGCCCACTCAAAGCCATAATAACCTTCTCTAACACTATTTAAATTATATCATTAGGTCTCTAAACTGATTAGTACATTTTCACAATTTGAAGCTTTATGATGGATCCTCAAAGAATTTGGGTTGATGATCTAGAAAATGATGGCCATGTAGGCTACGAAGTGGAGGTATCTTGCCACCCTTATATTAACATAAGTCACATCATATTAGTGCTAGGAAATATATTGGAACCTACCAAGCACGGAGCCATAGACCACTTCATATGGTGTCATTTTGCTCATTCCATGTTAAGCGATGTCCTACCACCATTCCACAAGAGGAGGACAACGTGACCATTAATGTTTCCTTTCAAAAGTGAAGCATCAAAAATAGGTTTTTAAGAGTTTTTTTTTAACTTTTTCATGACCATATATTTAGATATTATACAAAATGCTCACATTCAACTAGGTACACAAAATTTTGATCAACGCCTACAAAAATTTGTTACTGAATTCTGGTTCTAATTTGAGTCAATTGAAGAGGGAATGTCATGTAAATTTAAAATATAATGCATGAAGAATTTATTAATTTAAGAGGGCATAAATGGATGTCATAAAACAAAAAAAATATCTTATTTGTAAATATGGTTAATGAAAACCATGATCACTTATGTGTTACTATCTCTTAGGATTCCCTCAATAAACTACATATATATGTTAGACCATATATGTGTTGGGATTGGTAATTTTTTTAATGACCATAGAAACTTTACAGCCCCACCCATGTGTTTTTGGAAATTATTAGAGGCTGCAACAAAATCTTGGATATCTTCATTCATGATCTCCCAAAAGAATGAGTTATTATCTCTTTCTTAATTTTTACGAAAGTCGTAGTGAATTATTACATGCAATAAATGAAATTCCTCTAAGACCACTTGTTTTAAGGGATACTTCTTTTCTAAAACATCGTAGGCCATTTATACCTAAACATATTTCATTTCCGTGTATATTGTTTAGTATATGTATTGCCTTTGGATGAGTTGAACTATAGCTTCATTGATCTAGAATGGATAATTATATAATTGTTCATCTATCTTGATATTTTCAACATGAAAAAAATGGTGGAAATGGATTAAATGACTCACTTTATTTTTATTTGGAAGCTTAGTGACAAATCCCAGTCACTGTACTAAATTCCTCTTTCCAAGAGGACCAAAATCGACCTTTGAAACACTAAATTTGGATAATGGAAAGTGTATTTTTTTAATTCAAGCCCACAATGACACATTTGATCAAGTCAGCCTATAGCCTAATTATCCCTCCTACAACACCTATAAATTCATGAAACCTCAAGCTCATTTGGACATATATTATGAAACAAACTCCAAAAATAGAAGAAAAGAGAGATCAACGCCTTAGAATTCAGCAACTTCGAGGGGGAAACATCCTTTACATTACATAAATGAACAATTCTTGGATGATACAAATGACAAAACCTCCTTATATATATAGGAGTCCATGGGGTCACAATATAATACTAGTCGACCTAACAATAAGAATATAAGGACGCAAATATAACAAAAATATGGGGGTTACAGGCATACAACAATAACAATAAGGGGGTAACACTAACAAAAATAAGGGACTACACTAGTAATCTAGGGACCTAACATGCCCATCTCCTTGTTGGGAAAAATACTGAGAGGGGGGGTTGAATCAGTATTTAGAGCTGACTGAAAACTTTTTCTTTTTCTTTCTCTTAAAACCATATGCTACTTTACTGAATTCAACTTGTATGTCCAGAGATCTTATTATGTCTTTACTTAGATCATTGCATCATTCATTCATCAAATGTTTAGTAAGCAGTAAGCATGAACAGAAAAAACCATCAAACATAAGAAACACATATGAACACTAGTATTTAAGGTGGAAACCCAACTTGGGAGAAAACCACCGCTGCTGTTATCTCAGTCTTCAATATTTATTGTAAAGAAAACTTCTTACAATTTTATGCTAGCGCAGACTTATACCAGCACGCAGGCACCCACCTGTAGAAGGCTACAACCTTCTCTCGTTTTCCAGTCACCACTGGAAGTGAGCTCCAACCCCCTGATTTAACACCAGTCTGTAGAAAGCTTTTACTTTCGCACTGAAGGCTTCAACCCTCAGATCTACCAACTTTCTCTTAATTTCTTCATCAGATTTGCATCAGATCTTCATGACTTCATTTTCAGATCTTCCTAGAGATTCATCATTTCTAGATCTAGAGATCATATCCATAGGTGCATCATAGATTCAGATTCATCAGAGACAGAGTTCGATCATGCAGATATCTCTTAAAATATTTATTCATTAACAACCCCTCTGCACGCACACCATGAACCATAATACCCTCCTCCTTATATAGTTTTTCCTTTATTAATACCATGAGTCAAAACCACCCAACCCCTAATGGTATTCCTGGACGGGATCAATTAGATAATCCAACAGGGTCTACCCAAGCCCCCAAACAATTTCTCATTGTTTTATTTCGTTGGTTTTTGGAAATTAGATAATTAATCTAAGTCTTTTTAATTGAGATATTAATCCAAATTTCTCCTTTAGTAATGAAAAAACCCTCAGCATACTTCGTAGACCTTCATATGTCGACCTCCAGGTTTATACGTTCCACCAACTTTGGAGTAAAAATGATGGCCCAATTGCTTTTCGTCATAATTTATATTTAATTTAAACAACCTTGGTTAAACCCACAAATATTAATTTGAAAAGGCCCAATTAATATAATTTAAACTGGGCCCACATATATGATCAGTGACCCAATCAAATTTCTGCTCCGTACTTTGGTTAATATTTTCACATCTTCATCAAGCGATCACCGTCCGATGACTCCTTCCCAAATCAACGACGCTCAACAATTTTGCTGGGCATCCTGAGTCGAACAATAACGCGCGATGGCGTGCAGTGACAAGCGGTTTTGTGGAGTCATACAGGGACGTGTGTCGCCCATTTTATGGAATCGCTCCCCAACTCGGAGATACCACTTATCACCGAAAGGCGGTGCGATATGGGCAGTCCGGCCTTGCAAATCTGCTCGTGGTTTTGGAACAGTGACCAACCCATGGTTAAGTCAGGTTACGCTATTCCTTTTGGTCCCTTAACTCAGGTTCACAACTCAGGTTTATTTTAATAGAGTTCGGTCCAATCATGTGGTAGGGAGTTTCATATAAATACTCCTCTGCATACTATAACGCGCTGCTTCATCAGGTTATACATTCCCCATTGCTCATTGTATCATGACCTTATACAGATTCACGAATCTACTCCTTCCATAGAGCTTATGATGTTTACAGAACATGTTTTCACAATGATTCATAATTGTCCACATGGACTCAACTATCCTTCCTACTGAATTCTATCAAGAATATACGTATAATGCACAAAGAATTTAGAACCTTTTTCAGTTCGATGGCCTTTTTCTTCCTACACTGTCTCTGGACAATTCTGCTTCAATTCACTTCTTGTCCCATCTCCTTGACTGATACTGCTCTCTGTAAATGCACTCTTCCTCTGTTCTTCTCTGCTACTGCCTAGTTACTGTTTCAGATGCTCCTTCTTTGCCAATTCTTTTGCCATCAATGACAATATTTCCAACACTCCTTCAGAAACGTGTTGGTCTCAACGCTTGATTAGCTCTGGATGCTTTTGTATAAAATTTTCTTCCTCCCATATAGAATCTTCAGTGGGTAAGTTCTTCCACTTGATGAGATACTCTAAAATTGATCGATTTCATTGTTGTCTAGTTCTTTTCTCCGTGATTGCTTCAGGTTCAAATATGATTTTTCCTTCCTCATCAAGTTCTGGAAATATTTTTTGAACTAGAATTTTGTCACCTATAACCTTCTTTAAGCCTTAAACATGGAAAACTGAATGCACTCGCGAAGAAGCGAGAATATCCAATTTGTATGCCATAGTACCAATCTTTTTCAATGCCTTGTAATGACCATAGTACTTGGTGATAATTTATTATCCTTCTTAGCTTTCTTGAGGGACATTTGTTTGTATGGTTGTAGCCGTAAAAATACCCAGTATCCTACATCAACAATTATCTTGTTGCGATGTTGATCTTCATGTTGTTTCATTCAATTTTGTGCCAGTTTTAGGTTAACTTTTAAGATTTGGAGAACTTGTTGTTGATGCTCGATGTGATCTTCCACTACTTTAACCTTAGAATTTTCTCTTAAAGACGATGTGATGGATGGTGGATGATATCCATAAACTGCCATAAATGGGGTCATTTTTGCTGTAGTATGGAAGGAAGTGTTATACCACGATTTAGCTAGAGGTAACCACTTGAACCATTGTGTTTGTTTATTAGATACAAAACAACAAAGGTATCCTTCCAAAAATTTGTTCACTATCTCAGTTTGACCATCAGATTGAGGATGATAAGACAAGATATGAGCTAGTTGAGTAACCAAACAAGAAAATAGTTTCATCCAAAAATTTCTGGTAAAAATGGGATATCTGTCGCTTACAATAATCTTTGGTTTTCCATGTAGATTTTGAATTGTTTCCATAAATACAATAGAAACTGTACTTGCTTTAAATGGATGAGATAATGCAAAAAAGTGTGCATACTTGGTAAGTCTATCAACTACCACCATGATGACACTCTTTCCTTCGAACGTAGGTAAAACTGTGATAAAATCCATTGAAATCTCCTCCCAACGTTGACTTGGGATGGATAGAGATTGTAGAAGAACCAGGGTATTAATTGTCTCAACTTTGTTTTGCTGGAAAACCAAAAATTCCACCACAAAATTTGGAATATCAGATTTAAGGCCATCCCAAAAAAAATCTTTCTTCACTCTATGGTAATTTTTAAAAATCTTGAGTGTCCTCCTAAAGTAGAAGTGTGCAATTCCAAAAGAATCTTTTGTTTTACTTGTGAATTCTTACAAAGATATAAGTGATATTTGTACCATAAGGAATCATTTTTCCAGCTAAATGTATCATATGTACTAGAATCTTGCTGCAACTTTTGAATGAGTTTCCACACCTCGTCTTCGTTCTTCCATTCATCCCTTGCTTCGATTATCCAATATGGCTGGATAATAGAAATGGCACAAAGCAATGCTTCCACCTCTTCATCATTTCTTGAGAGTGCATCTACAACAACATTTAGCTTCACTTTTTTGTAGATGATTTCAAAGTCATAACCTAACATCTTTGTGACCCATTTGTTTTACTCTTCTGAATATATTATTTTTTCCAAAAACTATTTAAGACTATCATGATCAATTTTTACCTTGAAGTTTCTTCCCATTAGGTAAGGTCTCCATTTCTTTAGTGCATGTAGCATTGCCAACATTTCCTTCTCATAAATAGCTTTTTGTAAATACTTTCCTTTGATTGGATGACTTTCAAAAGTAATGGGTCTTCCTTCTTTCATTAAAACAACACCAATTCCATTTCCTGAGGCATCACATTCCACAATAAAGGTTTTTGTGAAGTCTGGCATAGCTAAGACCAGTGCTAGGCACGTTGCCTCTTTCAGATATTCAAAGGCCTTAGTTGCTTCAGGAGTCCATGAAAATCCATATTTCTTCGATAATGTTGTTAGAGGTGCTGCTATTCTCCCATAATTCTTAACAAACTTGTGATAATACCTTGTTAACCCGATAAATCCTTGCAATTTCTTTATGGTTGTGGGGACTTTCCATTCCTTAATGGATTTAATTTTGTTAGGGTCTACCTTAACACCCTCATAAGATACAATATGACCTAGATATTCCACTTATTGTACTCCAAAGAAACATTTGGAGGTTTTTTCATATAATTGTTTCTCCTCCAATAGTTTGAGCACCCTTTCAACAAGTTGAACACGATCCTTCCAAGACCTACTATAGATTAGTATATCATTAAAAAATACTAACAAAAATTTTCTAAGGGTTTGAAAATGGAATTCATCAACCCTTGAAATGTAGAAGATGCATTGGTAAGGCCAAAAGGCATGACCTAAAATTCATAATAACCATCATGAGTTCAAAATGTTGCTTTTGGAATATCTTCAATCTTCATTCTAATTTGATGATATCCTGAATGAAGATCCAACTTGGTAAAATAAATTGCTCCATGTAATTCATCCAATAATTCATCAATCACAAGAATGGTAAATTTATCTTTAATAGTGACCATATTGAGCTCCCTATAATCTAGACACATGCACCATGATCCATCCTTCTTGTGAAAAAATACTACTCGAGCAGAGAAAGAACTTTGACTAGGTTGAATTATACCAACCTCTAATATTTGTGCAATCATATGTTCAATTTCTCTCTTTTGGAGATAATGATATCTGTAAGGCCTAATCTTTGGAGGAACACTTTCTGGAATCAAATGAATAGAATGATCATGATCACGAATAGGTGGGAGTCCTTCGGGAGTTTTGAACACCTTAGAATGATTGTCCAAGACTTTTTGGAGATCTGGAGAAATAGATGATTTTGATGTTGGAACTTCTAGTGAGCATAATTGTGTAATTACACCTCGTTCTTCTTTCTTCAGAATATTTTTCATGACATTAGAGCTTATATTTTTTCCTATCTTCGATGCGATACCCCGTAATTCGACTTCCTTTCCTTCCGAAACAAATTTCAAGAAAATTTCTTGAAAATTGAAAGCTACCATCCCCAAAGGTTGTAACCATTGTACTCCTAATATAACATCAGCACCTCCCATTGGAATGGAAAGCATTGGAATATTCAATATATATTCCCCCATGGTTAGCTTGATATTATGGGATTTTACAGAGCAATTTATAGTTCCTCCATTTGCAATCATCACTTGACATTATAGTGATGGGTATAAGAAGCAATTCAATTCCTTGGCTACCTTACAATGAATAAAACTATAGGTACTACCCAAATCAATCAACACTATTACCTTTTTCTTCTTGATATGTCCTTCTATCTTGAGATGTTGAGGAGTGGTAATCGTGCCAAATGCATTACACAATATGGTCGGACTCATTTCTTATTTCTATAGGTTTGGTTCCTGGTGTATATCCTCTTATTTTGAATTTTCTTGTTCATTTTCTTCCTCTTATTCACAATCTATGTAAAATAATTTATTCTCAGCACACTTATGACCTTTAGTGTATTTGCTATCACAACTGTAGAAAAGCCCTTTTTCTCCTTTTTCTTCCAATTTTTTTGGTGTCAACCTTGTAGGTTGTGGAAGTCTAGGATTAGAAACACTTCCATCTTTATAGATGTGAGTGGTAGGATTCCTTGTCGCCATAATTTTACATTCAATTTTTCTTGCCAACCTGAATGCCTTCTCCAATGAATCAGGTTCCCAAACACGAACCTCGTATTGGATGTTATCCTTTAAAGTCCCTATGAAGACATTAATCTTGTGTTCCTATGGAATATCAATTACCCTTATATTCAATTTTTGGAAGTCCTCAATGTGCTCCACCACTAAACCCTTTTGTTTGAGATTTATCAATTGGCTAAAGAAGGTGTTTCTCTTTGTATCCTCATAATGTGCTATCATTTCCTCCGTAAAAATTGACCAAGTGACAATATTTTTATGGGAGCAAAGCCATCGATACAAAACAAATGTATTTTGTTCTAAATATAAAGTTGCAATGTGTACCTTTTGTGTGTTTTTCACATTATTGTGATCAAAATATTGCTCCATCTATAGTATCCATGTTACAGGACCCTTGCCATCAAAATTCCTCATATCAATCTTTGGAATATGGTGGTTCTTCCATGCGACATTCGAGTTTATGAAATCACGATTAACATTTATTTTGTTCTCTTCATGATTTTCCTCTACTATATTTTCGCCATTAAGAACCATTTCATGTATCAACTTTGTCAAACCTTCCTTGAAACCTTCCATGTTTTCTTTTCGATAATTCTTCATGTCTTCCATGTTGTCTTTCATTTTTTATTCGATCTTAGCTTCCATGTCTTCCATGCTATTATTCAAACCCTCCATCATTCCTTTCTTCAAACCATACATATCATCTTTCATGCCCTTATTCAAGCCATCCATCTGAGCTTCCATACTTTTCTTCAAAACTACCATTTCATTTTTTTTTTGCTATTTGCGAAAGCGAAATTTGGTGTAGTTGCTCTTCTAATTTTGATATATCATGTTGCATTTCTTCATCTTCATGAGCCATAGTAGAGTATTCCGAGGGATTAATGGGTGTTGAATTATTTTTAGGGGGGATTTTAAAACCAAATACTTATATCTATGCTTCAGTATGCCCTTGGAATCACTTTAAACTGATTTTTCAATCAAAACTTATGCAATTTGAAAAAAAATACACACCTTTTTCTTGCTTTTGAGGAGCTCGATATTCAAACTAAATTATATTTGTGATTTCGTATCTTCAATATCTGAAATTTGGTCCTATAGTAGCCCTCTTAATCTTCTTTCGAATGCTACAGGTCTGACTTGATTTGAATGCTTCAAGGAAAATTTATTCCCAATCTCCCACAATGACCTAATTATGGACTGGTTCAATAGAGCGAACTTGTACGGTCTGCCACGTGTTGCTGTTTCCTCCTTCGGCTCTGAAATTGATACATAGAAAAATGAAGACTGTGTTATTTCAGTCATTCTTTACATAAGTCCAATCCAATGCTCAAAGAGAGAGAGTTATGATGATTTTCCCAAGGTCACCTATTTTAGATGAAATTCGGGAGGCTGCAAAAAATGTAACTTCCACAGATAATACCTCCGAAAATATTGCGAGCAAAGCTTTGAAATTTTTACGCGAATTTCCTCAGGACTTAGGCTTCGCGTGTTAAAAATTTCAGCTTTTGAACCTTTGAGAAAAAATTTACAGTGAAAATACTACAATGACTTGTTTGGAGCAGCGAAACCCTAGAATCCAAAGCTCTAGCCTCTGATACCAAATGTTATGAAACCAACTCCAAAAATAGAAGAAAAGAGAGATCAACGCCTTGAAATTCAACCACTTCGAGGGGTCAACCTCCTTTACATTACATAAATGAAAAATTCTTGGATGATACAAATGACAAAACCTCCTTCTATATATAGGAGTCCATGCAGTCACAGTATAATCATAGCTGACCTAACAATAATAATGTAAGGGCACAATAATAACAATATGGGGGTTACAGGGGTACAAAAATAACAATAAGGGGGTTACACTAACAAAAATAAGGGACTACACTAGTAATCTAGGGATCTAACAACATCATTCATCACGCACTTCTTCTCTTCTTGGGTTTGATACATCTGAAAAATTTTAGGAGTTTCTTCACACGTATGAGCAAGAGGAAGGAGAAAAATGCAGGAGCCCAAAATCTATTTTGACTAGCACTTTGAATAATTTTGTCTCTTGGATATTGGGCATGATTTAACCTATTTTGACTTGGGATTTCAGAATTTTTTGGAGGGAAAAATTTCTTGGCATAAAAAATGAGAATTTTTGAGCACTTTGACGGTGGTTTACTTCAAAATTGCAACCAGGTTTTTGGCTACATTTCACTTTGACTTAGACCAATACTTAAGGAGATTTTTGGGATTCTTTTTGTGGAACTTTGACTATTTGAGCAAGAAACATTTTTTGTTTTTGATTGAATTCATTAGGATGAATGTTTACCATTGACCATTGGCTACTTGTTGTTGTTACCGATGTCGTTGAATTTGACTAGATTTGAGTATTGGATCAATTTTTTGATATTATTTGGTTGATTTGTTGGGAAAGTAAAAAAAATTACTTTGATTCTTGTTTATGGATTTGGTTTCATTTTACTCTACAATGAAAATTTTATGAAAATCTAATAGAAGAATAATTTCAAAGAGTTTTCCCTTGGTATTTGACCAAATAAATATCTCTTGTTGATGTTTATATTATCTCCTATTGTCATTTCATTTATTGTTATATCTTCAGTTTGTATTGATTATTGGAAGAGTTAATTATTGGTGGAATTATTTCTTATTAAAGAATTGAATTGGGATAATATAATTAAAGTAGCATATAGTAGTGGAAAACTAACACGGTATAAGAGCTAAGGTGAAGGAAAAGCCCACATGAGACAAGATCTAGAGAAATCATCTTTGGAAAATTTGAAGGAGTCTATCTATTCAAGTCAAGATGTCTACCTTAACCTTCAAGGGAGTTGATAAGTTGGGAGACTCATTAAATTTTGTTGCTTGGAATATTAGGTTGGAAATCATATGAGATGGCAATGGTTTCGTAGAGTACATACAAGGAAAATTTCTTGAACCTTCGAAAAATGATTCCACTGCTACCAAGAACAAGTACAAGAAAGGTGAGTTAAAAGAAAAGAAAATTATAGTTGATGGTTTACAAGATCATTTACTTGCCTATTTTGGAAATTTGAAGAAGTCTAAGGATATGTATGATAAGTTGGCTGACATGTATGAAGTCAACAATTTGGATGAAATGATATCCTTGAAAGAGAAAATCAAAGATATGAAAATGGATAAAGGATAATCGGTGCAATCTTATATCGTGATGATATATCATTTTAAATATCAATTTCGAAGAGTTGGGGAAATTTTACTTGAAAGTGATTTGACATTAGTAACCCTTATAGGTCTCCCTCCTATTTTGGAAACCTTCATTACCACCATAAGCAATAAAAATAGTTTCTCATCATTTGATGATATTGTTGGAAAACTTACTCAAGAAGAATCCAGGATGATTTTAGGAGGTGGGATACAAAATCATGAAGAAGGAGAGCACACTACATTTTTTTCTTATAACAAGAAAATTAAAGGAAAATTAGGTTCATCAAGTTAAATGAAGCATTTTCCCTAGAATTCCAGTAGGAGGAATGGAAGAGAAAAGGAATCATAGCATATTGAATGCTGCAATTATCACAAGAAAGGTCATTATGCTTGAGATTTCGTTGAGAAGAAAAATGGTCCAAGATTCAACACTAGAAGCAATAATAATAGGTCCAATAATAAAAGAGGGAAATATGATTGGAGTAATTATTGCAATGGAATATATGGAAGAAGAATAAGAGGTGTTCCTAATGATCTTGATGAAGACCACCACCCTCAAAGACGTCAAGAAATTCCAGGTATGAAAGTATTACTAGAACTAATCAATCTGAATATATCCTTATTTCTTCTCTTTTTAATTAATCTCCCCTAGATACTTGGGATATTTGGTTGGTTGATAGTGGGGCCTCTCAAAATTTCTATGGCTATAAGGATTTTATCTCTAATTTGGTAAAGAGGGAGTCTAATTTCAAGAATATTCTTGGATACAGGAATTTCATTTGGACTCTGGGGAATATGTTTTGCTCCAAGATGTGGTGTATGTGTCACGATTTAAGAAGAATTTAGTATCTATATCTTCCTTCGAGGAAAAATGAATGAGGATTTCCTTTATCAAAGGAAAATTATTCACCTCGCCTGTGGGATCCCCTATGAGAGATGATTTCACATTGGGATATATATTTGAAGGACTTTATAGAGTCACTAGAAGGCCCCTTCTAGAAATGGTCCATGATATTAATCATCAAAGCGAGGTATGACACCAAATATTGGATTATCTACATAATGAAGCTATTCCAAATTTAAATAATTTTGTCTCTGGGATCCCTGATGTTTAAGCTCAACATGATGGAGTGTTTCCAGGATGTGCCAGTGGAAAGAAGACAGTGGGACCATTCTCCACTAGCAAGAATAAGACTAACGACAACCTACAACTCATTCATTCTAACATATGTGGACCAATTCTTGTACATTATTTTGGTGGCCATATCTACTACATACTATTCATCAATGATTCCTTAAGGAAGACATGGCTATATTACTTGAAGAATAAGGATGAAGCTTTGGGTATGTTCAAGGACTTCAAGGATTTGATAAAAAAATTAAACATGAAATAAAATTAAGATGTTCACATCCTACATCAGTGGAGGGTAAATTTCAAATGAGTTCATATATTTTTTTCTAGAAGGAAGGTATCAAGAAAGACATTATTGTGCCCTATAATCCCAAATAAGTGGCTAAGAGAAAAAAAAAGGTCTATTGTGGAAGCACCTTGACGCATGTTCCATGATCAAATGTTGTCGAATTTATTTTGGGGTGAAGCAATGAATACAAATATATATGTTAAAAACAAGGTTACTTATCAAGCCTTGGACAGTAAGGCTCCTGAAGAAGTATTCATAGGTTTAAGGCATGACATTGGTCATCTCTAGATATTTGGTTGCCCCATATATTTCCATGTGCCAAAAAACAAAAGAAACAAGTTGGAAGCCACTGGAAGCAAAGGTACATTTGTCGGGTATTGTGAAGATTCCAAAGAATTTATAATATATATCTATGGTCATTGAAAGGTTGAAATTAGCATGGATGTAACATTCGATGATGACGTTTCCCTAGGAAAAGCATGGGACCTTCCTCTGCCTCCTCCTCCTAAAAAGTAATGTGATGATATGGATATTATAGAAGGTCCTTCCATAGTATAATATGAGAGAGATATTGTTGATGATACCATGGATCCCATGGATCCCTTGGATCCTCTTGCATCTGATCACCCTGCTAGGAAGAGGCCACTTTGGATTCATGAAAAATTACAATATGTTGAAATACATTATGTTTCCTTTGGAGCCTTTAGAGAAAGCATGAAGTCATCCAAGTATTAAGGATATGTTGTAGCGATGAGTAATATGATTCAAGCTAAGCCTCATATCTTTGAAGAAGTCGTGAAAGAAAAAGTTTGTAAGGATGCTATGGCCGAAGAAGACAAATCCATTATGAAGAATGACATATGGTTTTTTGTGCTGAGACTAGAAGTGATATATGTCGTGACATTGAAATTGTTATTCAAGATCAAGAATGGAGTTGATAGAAGCATTGATAAATATAAGGAAAGGTTCATGGCAATATGATTCTCCCAAAAAAATGGAGAATATTCTGACGATATATTTGATCCCATGGCCAAATATACCACCATTCCCTCAATAGTTTCCCTTGCTTCATGTCAATAATGGACCCTTAATCTGATAGATGTGAAGATGACATTCCTTCATGGTATGTTACAAGAAGAAGTATATGTCGAGAAACCAAAAGGATTTGAAGTAAAGTAATGCAAGAATATTATTTATAGGTTGAATAAGGAATTATATGGCTTGAAGAAATCCCCTAGAGCATGGAACACCTGTATATATACCTACTTCATGAAGCTTGGATTCACAATAAGCAACGTCAATCCCAACCTTTACTTCAAGGTGGTTCAAGGTATGCCCTTAATTTTGGTTTTATATTTTGACGATTAATTTTTGAGGAGTGAGGCCCTGATGATCGAGTGTAAGAAAGAGCTAGAATATGAATTCAAGATGAAATACCTTGGACTCATGTATTACCTCCTACTCCTTGAGGTGCGGAAAAGGCCTGGTGACATTTTGATTTCATAAGAAAAATATGTTGTGAAGTTGTTGGAGAGATTTGGAATGGAAAAATGCAACTACCTATCCAAACCAATGGAAATGAATTTCAAGAAGCTATGAGCAGCAACTGCAGCACCAAATTTGGCGAATCCATTAGGGGAATTTTGAGGTCTAAAATGGGCCTCCTAAGAAATATGTACAACAAAAATAAACGTTATAAGAACCAATAGGATTCAAGATGATGATGTCAACCATGGGGGATGATTCACCATTTTTTAAGTAAAAGGGTAAAAATATTTTTAAAATACTAAAATAATAAAACTACTTTCTCAACTCGTATTTTAAACTTATCTCCAAAAATTTTCACTTAAATTTTGAGCGGGAGCACTCGTTGGATGAAAAATCTAATTCCTCATCCAATGAGTACCCATGTTGCATACTTTTGATGGACCCTGCTACACGAAAAATGAGAAATACATGAAAAAATGTGATTGCAATCACGTTTTTTAGTATTTATAATTTTTTGTGTAGTAGGATCTATTTAAAGTATGAAACATGGGTAATACATGGATGAGGAATTAAATTTTACATCCAATGAGTACTCCCACTCGAAATTTGAGTAAACATTTTGGGAGATAAGTTGAAAATACGAGTTGAAAAAATATTTTTTTCTTTTTTCCCTCCAAAATTTGATGATGTAATCAAATATTATTTTATTATTTCCACTATTATTTTATAATTTCCTTAGGAGGCCCATTTTAGACCTCAAAATTCCCCTAATGCATCTGAGTATAGACAGTTGATTGGGGCTTTGGTGTCTTAGTGAACGCTCATCCAAACATATGCTTTGTATTGAACACATTGACTCAAACTATAATTGAGCCTGTCCATGCACATTGGGTTGTTGCCAAACACATTTTGAGATACATGCATGGGACGATTACCCTTGGCATGATATATTCTGCCAGATATTTTAGAATCCATGCATATATTGATGCTAACTAGGAAGGAAACGTTGCTGATAGGAATGGCACTTTAGGATGTTATTTTAGCCTTGGATCCTCCATGATATCTTATATGAGCAGGAAACATATTTTTTGTAGATTTGAGTACAACCGAGGCAGAATATATTATCCCTAGCATGAATATTTTTGGGTCATTTTGGTTGAGGAAGCTCTTTGGAGAGTTATTTGAGCAGGTCCTAGACACTACAATTATATATTGCGACAACAAAAGTGGGATCCTATTCATATAGAATATTGTATTTCATGACAAGTACAAGAATATATATATATATATATATATATATATATATATATATATATATATAAATATATATATATATATATATATATATATATATATATATATATATATATCAAGTACCATTACATTTGAGACATGGTGCAAAGAGGAGTCATTAGACTCCATCACATATTGACAGATGAGCAGATAACATATATTCTCACCAAGGATTTTCTAAAAGGGAAGTTCTTGGTCTTCAGAGACAAGGATGGAATGATGGATGTGACCCCTCTAGATAAGTGGATCATTGATCGAGGACACTAAGCATAAATCTTCCCACTTGTTTGAGATCCCAAGGTTGGAATGAAGCGTTGAGCGCTCCTGGGGTTGAGGGAACTCTAGAAAAAAATTGTGTGTGATCCCTAATCTTGTAGTAGGTTAGGTATATTCCCTATTGCCACCCATAGGATGTGCATGATACTTTTCCATTATGAAAAGTCGAGTATCTACCCCTATCTTGGTCTAGCATAGTATACCCCAGTTTGAACCATACCCACAAGTTGGACTTGTTTGGACTGTCCCTCCCCGTTTGAAAAATGAGTTGAGGAGGCTTGAGGCATGTGATTCTTACCTTTGGTAAGTCGATTATATAAACCAATCTTGTATTATGATGTAGGTGTTCTACTGCATGACTGTTAAGGGTCATTGTTGGGAATATTGGTAGAAAATAGGATGGATGTGATCCTTAACTCTTATAAAAAGTGGTATCTTTCCCATTGATTGCATAATTATATGGTTGTGATCCTTGCTCGGTAACTTGTATCTCATATATTTCTCAATATAGATGGTGGTAATTGAATCTACCCTATGATTCTTCTTCTTTATATTCGAGAATGATTCAAATGATATAGTTGAACAAAGATGATACATGATTTGATACTTGTGATGATCGCATCATGTAGTTGGAATTTGTCCCTAGCTAAGAGGAAGTGTTAATTTTGGAGCTCATTGAAAAATTCCAATCATTGGACTATATTACTCTTTCTGGGAGGACCAAAATTGACCTTTGAAGCACTAGATTTGGATAAGGGAAAGCACATTTTTGAAGTCAAGCCCACAATGACACATTTGATCAAACTGACTTAAAGGATAATTATCCCTCCTCCAATGTATATAAATTCATGATACCTTAACCTCATTTGGATATCATTCATCACACACTTATCTTCTCTTCTTGAGTTTGATACATCTGAAAAATTGTAGGAGTTTCTTCACATGTGTGTGCAAGAGGAAGGAGAAAATTGCAGGAGGCCGAAATCTGTTTTGACCATCACTTTAACTAAGTTTGACTCTTGGAGATTTGGCATGATTGACTTATTTTGACTAGGATGTTGGATTGTTATGGAGGGTCTAATTTCTTGGCACAAAAATTGAGATTTTTTTGGCACTTTGACTGTGGGTGACTTCAGACTTGTAACAAGGGTTTTGGCTACCTTTGACTTTGAATTTGACCAATATTGAAGGATGTTTTTGGGATTGTTTTTGTGGCACTTTGACTAGTTGATCAAGTCACATTATTTGAATACTGAACGAGTTCATTTGGAGGAATATTGACCATTTATTGTTGACTATTTTCTGTTGCTACTATTGTTGACTTTGACCAAATTTGACTATTGGCTCATATTTCAGATATTGGTTGGCTGATTTGTTGGAGAAGTCGAAATTTTTACTTTTATTATTCTTTATTATTTTAGGCTCATTTTATTCTCTACTAAAAATTTTATGAAAATATAATAGAAGAAGAATTTCAAAGGGTTTTCTCCCTTGTGGGATTTTTCCCTAGTCTTTGACCAAATAGATGTATCATGTTGATGTTTTGATTGTTTTATATTGTCATTTCATTTATCATTCTATTGTTAGTTACAATTGATTATTGGAAGAATTAATTATTGTTGAAAAGATTGCTTATTAAATAAGTGAATTGGCTAAAGTAATTAAAATAGTATAGAGCAGTGAAAAATTAACATGGTATCATAGCTAAGGTGAAGGACAAGCCCAAATGAGACAAGAGCTAGAGAAGTCATATTTGGAAAATCTGAATGAATCTATCTATTAAAGTCAAGATGTCTACCTCTTTATTCAAGGAAACTGAGAAGTTGGGAGTCTCATCATATTTTTTTGCTTGGAAGATTAGGTTGTAAATCATATTTGATGACAATGAGCTGTTACAGTAAATACAAGGAAAAGTTCCCGAGCCTCTGGAAAATTCTCCCACTACTGCCAAGAAAAAGTGAAAGAAAGGTGAGTTAAAAGAAAAGAAAATTATATTTAATGGTCTACAAGATCATTTCTTTGTTTTTTATGGAAAAAATTGACATCGTCAAAATTCAATGAATCTACTTGGTAAAGGCCATGATTAGGCCTTTTTCCTTTGAAATTGGTGATTCTGACTGGTTCAAATGTATTTCCAGTTACCTATTCAAATAAGTGTAGGTGAGGTGAAATGGGTGATAAAATAATTATAAAAGTGATATGTTAAAACTTAATTATGTAATTTACTAATATATAAAATATCTATAGTACTCGAGTAGATGAATCACATGTGTTAAAATGATAATATTGATTCATAATAATAAATATCACTATAAAACAATATAATGATATCTTCTTCTTATTTGTTACGCAGAGGAATGCAACAACCCGCCTTACACGTAACTACTAGTAAACCTCTGGGGGGCTACAATCTATCCTCCTCCCTATAGCCCGGGTTGCAACAGGGGGGATTTGAACCCGGGTCTCTTGAGTTTCAATGATTCACATATCTCAGATTACCAATTAAGCTGCTTCCTAGAACAAACAATATAATAATATCAATCTATGTTATTTTTTTTATTAAATAGTTAATCAAAAAATATTAATCTCTCCTAATATGATAAATCGAAAATAATATTTTTATTAATCAAAAGAGTTAATACTCACACATTCAATAGTGATAAATGACAGAATTAATATAAAAGAATATATAAAAAAAATTGAAAAGTATATATAACAATTCTTTTAAAGAAATAATGCACACAGACAAGCTAAAAGTACGAGATTTGATAGCAATTTGTTAATCTCCAAAACTGTAGTGGTTTAGATATTTATTAAAAAGATAAAGGTAAGTACATTATTGCAATATAATTTTTACATTAATTGAAAAATATAGAACCATTTTCTAAAAGCATGAAGTGATTATTTATACGTGTTTATTACAAAAAATGCGAGATAAAAAAACCTTCGGGAAAGGTTAACTAATTTTAACAAAATATGCATGAAAGGGAATTTGTTATAACTAAAATGGGGCCATTCAACTTGAACCAATAGTGTCTTTCCAATTCTTATGGTCTTTGAGCAGTGGTGCCACTTCTATAGGAATATGGGGCTTCATCAACATCTAGAAACTAAAGATAGATGATTTGAATTATGGCATAATTTGGGTGTTTTTGTTTGTAAGTGATTTTAATAGCAACCAATGTCTGTGGGGATTTACCAAAAACCGCAAATTTTCATCCAGATTTAGCTTTTTCAATTACTCAATACCCTCGATCACATCCTTCTCTTTCTTATTCCACTCCTCTTGTAATATTTTCATATCTGGCAAGGAATCCTTGGGGATTTTTGCAATTAGATGGGTGTCATGCAGGGAGTCATTCACTGCTTCTATGGGATTGGATAGATCACATACATCATTAAGAGACTCCTTAATTGCACAAATTATCGCTTTACAACTTTTAAGAACAAACGTTTTCTATCTCTCATCAATGTTTGACCCATCTAATTTTATAATGTCCTCACTATTATGCCATTTTAACATTTCTTTTAGTTCCTTCTTGGTATCATCATAATAAGTGCTTATATCTACTAACCTATCAATTAATGTATCACAAAATTTGCATTGAATTTCCATTAAATAGAGCTCCTCAAATAATAATTCATGTTGCTTTTCGTAGTTGATTTTTAAGCTCGCAAGCTTCATGCTTGAAATTATCCAACTGGAATGAGCTTGCTTGTAGATATTGTCCATTAGAGAAGAAATTTTTGTGATCATAGAACCTTCTATTGTTGTTTACCTTTTGACTGATATTTTCGTTATTGTTCATCCTTGAATTTGAGTGATCATGCTTTACCTAGACATTGTCTTTGTTCTTTGGCTAAGTGACGAAGTTTTGCTAGTTGGTTTTTTCTGCATTTAGATAGCTTGTATCTAAGGGCTTTTCTGCCTAAGAAGATTCACCAATATATCCAAGACCTATCTTCATAAGAGGAGAAAGTTGAACCTTGATAATTTCATCTAAGGTTTTAGATCCTTTAGCAAATCTAAGATTCAAATTTTTTAGATTCTCAATTTCCTTTCTTAGACATACTATTTCACATTCTAAATTCTCATTGTGCTTCTCGTTTTCTATGAGTTGATTCTTTAGAGTATCTATGGCTATTTGTTTCTATTCCAAGAATATTTGATATGATTGATTTCTTCACAAAAATATTTTTCTTCTAAAACATCCATAAAATTATCTTTAGGCTCACTAGTGTCGTTTTCAAATTCCATGAGCAATCTAATATCTTGATTAGATTCTCCTTCTTCAATATTTGATAGACCATCACTACCTTCATGATTATAGTAACTTTTTATATTGACTAATTGTCTCCTATTACCTTTTTCTAAATCCTTTCCATTTTCATGATTATCTCTATGAGGACATTTAGCAGTGTAATGACCAACTCTTCCACAAGAAAAACCTTTGAAAGGAAGCTTACCTCTGAACCTTCCAGTGCTAAGTTGAAGTTTCTCTATAAAATTTACCTCATCTACTTCTGATACATATCCTGATTATTTTTGTTCTTCCTTGTCCTTTCCTTTTGCAGTAGCTCTAAAAGAAGCTTCTTTGACTTCAGACATACCTCCTTTCCTCATTTCACATGAAGTCAGAATACCATGAATTTGAACAACAGTAAGAGTTTGTATATATTTCTTCTCTTCAATAACAGACACTTTTGACTCGAATTTAGAGTCAGAGATCTTAATACTTTCTCTACTAGAGTGGTGTCGCTTATGACTTTGCCCATATTTCTCATATGATTTACGATCTCATCTAAACGTAAGAATAAAATAGCCATACTTTCATCATTATGCATTATAAAATTTTCATATTGAATTCGGAGAGTTTGGATTTTAGCACTTTTTACCTTGGCGTCACCCTCATAACACAAAATGATTTTTTTCCATTTCTCCTTTGCTATATTTAACTCCATAACTTTGACAAATTCTGATTCGGTCAGACTTCCCAATAATGCATTGACAACTTTTGCATTGGTTTCATAGTTCTTCTTTGGTGTTAGATCTGTTGGAACTGCAACTGGATATCGATAAACACCTTCAACTATTGCCCAAATATCTTCTCCAAGAGACTGCAGATAGGATCTTGTTCTTATCTTCCAGAAGATTAATTTGTTTCCATTGAAGAGTGGTGGTCTAATAAATGTTGTTCCATATTGATTTCTCATCTTAGATGATCTTCCTTATAGCGATTAAGCTTCTTCAGAAGGACCTTCTATGATTCCAATTGTTGGGAAAAATACTAGGGGGGGGGGGGGGGGCGTGAATTAGTATTTACAAGAATCACAATCTTTTACTTCTCTTTTACTGATTTCTATATGTTACTTTGATTAGCCCAACTATCATATGTATGCGAATATCCTAAAAGAGACTTGGGTATACCCAAATCACTTAATGTCAGATAAATTTAGAAACATTACTTAGCCCAGTTCATCAATTATGCATCAGATATTTAAGAAGCACACATGAATGCCAAGATTTAAGGTGGAAACCCAAGTTTGGAGAAAACCATCGTTGCTGTCATCTTTTTCCTCAAAATTTATTATATAGAAAACTGCTTACAATGTTGTATTGATGCAGAATCAAGTAAGTACTCAGGCACCCACCTGCAAAAGGCTGCAACCTTCTCTCGTTCTCCAACTACTAGTGGAAGGGAGCTCCAACC
The DNA here is from genome assembly GCA_034641835.2 of Pinus albicaulis. Classification (NCBI taxonomy): domain Eukaryota; kingdom Viridiplantae; phylum Streptophyta; class Pinopsida; order Pinales; family Pinaceae; genus Pinus; species Pinus albicaulis. The sequence goes on along the minus strand of CM076581.1, from coordinate 1,418,939,941 downwards.
CCCTGATATCGTTTACTAGCCACTATTGGAAGGGAGATAAAATCCCCTGAACAAAACACCAACTTCTACTCGCAGGAAGCTTCAACTTCCATACTAAAGGCTTCAACCCTCAGAACCACTGCAGGCCACATTTCATAAATTTTCACACTGGATCCAACAGCTTGAAAACAATTCAATTTGTAGATCAACACCAATATCTATAACCAAACTTTAAATAGAACAATGAGATCATTGTAACCATATCACAGTAATAAACCCATTCTTCTGAAATAACATGCAGAGTCAAGTTCAACCCTGATCATTCATAAAATCAAATGTATACGCTACTTTTCTTACTGCAACCTGCGTATATATGTGCTTTCATGTAGACCAAACTGCGTATAGATCTTTGTATACTAAAGTTAGGAATTTCATCAGACTTAGAATAGATCTGAGAAATTTAGGCATACTTTCTCAGATTTACAAAATCCTTATTCAATAAGCAGCCTCCATCATATCCAATCACCTAGACACTGATCATATTTGTACATAATCAACTAGCGACATATACAATATTCAAACAACCAAGATCTACATGAAGACTTCATAGATAGACAAAAAAAAATATAACCAAAATAATCAAACAACCTCTTCAGCAATATTCAGAAAAACCTAGCTTCCATATGTGCTTTTTCTGAAATGAACCTGCATGTATACATGCTTTCACCATGACGCACCGGCATATAGATTTGTAAATATTCTGAACCGCATAACATTTCAGATAAAAAAACTTACTCAGATCATACCCTTCACTTCAGCGAACATGTGCCAGATCATAGATCTAGACATTTCACAAACATATCATGCAAATACAAAGTCATTTCAGGTCTAGAGATACTAATCCATAATTGTATCCATAGGTTCATCATTTTTTTTTTTCTAAATTGAGCTAATTCTATTTATGTATAAGTAATAGTACAAAACTGCCGCAGTTCAGCTGTGTTAGCCTGAAACTGGGCCTGAAAGTCAAGCATAGTTCTGAAAAAAAGCTGCCCATATAGGGAAACCAGCTTTTTAAAAGCAGTCTTGCCGCCCTTATGAAGGGAAACCGGCAGAATAGTTATGATTGTAATGACACAGTAACAAAAAGCTAGCATTATGATAAACGCAAACCAGTGAGCTGTTATGTGATGAAGAAAACTAGCATCGTTGCAAAAATAAGCAGGATCTAAGACCATACTTCTCCGAGTCATTGCTGAATCAGCTGGAGGTAACGGGAGAAGGTTGTTCCTCCAGAATCGGACAACCGAAGTAGTCCTCAGGATCATCCGCATCAGCATCCATAGCGCCCTTATCCATAGCTCCTTGCGCCTCCGAGGTTTCCACCTGCAAGGGAGAGAGACCACGGGGGAAAGTGGCTGTAGCATTAGGCTTGGCCAGGTCTTCAAGGGGAGTAGCAGCCGAGGTGGAGCGAGGTGCGACAGGGGTAAGGTGGGGACCGGGAGAGGCGGGAGTGGGGGCAGTCCAAGAAGGAGAACTGATGGTGGCATCCTCCCGCAGTGTAATGGTGATATAGGCAGTAATTGAAGGGTGGTTGAAGGTGCTATCAAACCTCAGCTCCACTCGTTGAGTGGTCTGGCGGATAAGAGGCCTGCTAGCAGGCTGAGGAACATGAGAGGCGGTGAGGTGGGGGTCTTCATGCTGAAGGGAGGAAGGCGGCCGACCATAAACAAAATCAAAAGGAATTTCAGAGGCAATTCTACTGGAAGCGGGGCGCTCCCCAACTGTACCACTGCGAGTGCCACCTCGACGGGCTGCCATACGCTACCTGAGTCGAGGCATGGCAGACTCGGCGTCGGGAGGCTATTGAGAATGGATAGCAGTGGCAGAGGAGCTAGGAGTGAACAGAGGCTGACCACCGAAATGCAGAGCGACAGACTGGTTAGAAATAGGCTGAGGGGCAGCGGTCGCAGCAGAACAAAACTTGATGTTAGAGAAGTGATCACCAGGTAAGAACTCAATACAACTATATAACGGGCAGCGCCGGCCTGTAACTGTGCGAGCGCTTGGCTCATCACAGTGGACAGGGCACGCACCGGCCAAAGGCACCATACAGACGCGGATGGAGGCGAAGAGCTCGTCGAACAGAGATTCGAGCGGAGAGACGGTGTCCATAATGTGCATACCAGGCGAAACAGAACTATAGAGGCGCCGGCTCGATGGAGCATTGAATGAAGTTGCAGGCGCAATGAAGGCGCAATTAAATTTGCCGTGGAGAGCCATGTGGTCACCACGCTCGATGGGCGTTGGGAAATGGCCACCACGTGTACCAGTTGTCCCCGTGGGGCTAACAAGCAACCGCATCTGGCAAATCCATAGGTTCATCATTATTTCATATCTATTAATCAATTGAAACCCATTCCATGCAGATATACTTTAGAGTGAAGTATCCATTCAATATTCATACACTTGCACACTTTTCACTATGATCTTCTTCCCCTTATATAGATTGAGCCTTAGCCAATACCATGAGCCAAAACCACACAAGTGCTGATGGTATTCTTGGATGGAATCAAATAGACGACACAATTCTTAGTTACTGTGGGCTAAAACCATGGTAAGGACCCCTGGTATAATAAATTTAGAGTGAAAAAGACATACACTACTTTTCTTCTTGTTTTCCATGTTTATACACGACTTTTCCTAAAAGAACTCGCGTATATATCATTAAATATGAAATTTATCCATCTTCTGCTAACCTTCCACTAAACCACTGTGCTTCTCCAGAAACCATATACTTCATCTTTTACAAGTGAGTTGCCATCAAGGAAAAAATATGCAATCATAATGAATCATAATGCTAACAAAGGAGAATATATGAGAAATACTTCTGAATGTTGCTTGTCACATAATTTAATAATATCATTACTTTTATCATCTATTTTTTTTTCAATCAATTTTGAAATGAACAAGAACTTGTCATGAAAAATTATCTATAGTAGGAGAATATATTAGCAAAGATATTAAAGTAAAAAATGGAAAGAAACAAACACAAACACAAACTTGATCATTTAAATCAATAATATATATATATATATATATATATATATATATATATATATATATATATATATATATATATATATATATAGCGAGAGAGAGAGAGAGAGAGAGAGAGAGAGAGAGAGAGAGAGAGAGAGAGAGAGAGAGAGAGATAACTTGCTCATGAAACCAAGTGCTACAATTTTCATCATGTATATATCATAATTTGTAAATAACCAATTATATTTATGTTATTGGTATGAGTAAAGTGGAAAAATGTTATTTAAATACAAAAAATATCATATTTATGTATTTTATAATTTATAAAGCATGTTAACTTAATAATATCATTACTTTTATCATCTAATTTTTTTCAATCACTTTTGTAATGTTAAGTGTTGTGAACCAACATTCAAAATTTATATTAAATTAATTTTTAAGTTGGATAAACCCCTTTTGATTGAAGAGGGTGTCAAACTCTATATGATACGAGTTTTACTACGAGAAACCCTTGGCTAAGAAAATGCAAGTTAGTGGTATATATTTTATATTCAATGAGGAGTTACATTTAGCTTCATCCACAAAGATCTCATTAACATCAATGACCACTAATCACAACTTATCTGCGTTACCATAGAACCAGTGGTATTTCATTAACATGACCCACACCTCAGAAATATCTTGTCATTCACTTTAACATGGGTCATCGCCTGGGGAAAGAACTCCAACTTTAGGTTAAACCACAACCCAACCCAAAAATTGGATTCATAGTTAGTACTATATGATATAGTTCTTTATAACATTAGCTCAATAAGTAATTATTAAGTATTATTGGTTTACACTACTAGATTGTGTACACTACAAGAATGGCTTTGGTCTCCGAGTATCAGAAATATCAGGATGCAACTACAAATGAAGAGGGTGATAGAGATTTTAATGATGAGGAGGAAGGGGTTCATACATGTAGTTTAGTGTTCTTTCTATTTCACACCATGGGTAGTGCAACATCCAATTGTTGTGGTTGTTATATTCTATTTTCCATGCTTTTTCTTTCTTGTACAAATCCATGCTTTGTTTTGCTTGTACAAATGGGTAACTCATAGAGAAATATAGTATATTTTAGGTAAATTTCTAAATTTTTCTAGTTTTTTTAATCTAGTGATACATATTTTACTTTTAATATTGCTATCCATTCTATTTTATGACTGACATCTTGAGTTATTGGCCTTGACCTTATTTTTCAACAAGATGAGTAGATATTGATTTTTATGGCCTTTCATACAACTGTCAATAGTAACTAGGCAAGAGTTCTCAATTTTGGAAAGCCATAACAAAATATATTATTCAAAAATTAAATTGAATTCAAAATTTATGAGTGTGATCCAAATCAGAATACATATAAGGACATTATAGATAGAAAATACATTGACTCCTGAAATGCAAACACTTTGTTACACTACTTGTTTAAGGTACTTCAGTCACATATTAATTGAAAAATATGCTTGATAGTATAAAATTTTTCCATGGTCATAACCCTATATATCAAATCCTCAAATACTAAAATTCAATAAATGAAAACATACGACATACATATCTAATTGAATTTTTCCAAATAATATATATATATATATATATATATATATATATATATATATATATATATATATATATATATATAGATAATACACTAAAAAAACTTAAATTTAATACAATAGATGACATGTTTAATTAATTATGATTTGTTTGATTATGAAAATCTAAAAACATTTTTTTTTAATTTAACAAATCTATCACCTCTCTGCACCTTTTGGAATAGTTGCTAATTTTATTTATTATATAATATATATATCTTAAAACATAGGGGACGGACGCCATAACCTGTGCACCCTCCCTTCCACCTCGACATTTGACATGGAGCTTTCCACATAACCTGTATGAGACGTGCTCAGTGTATGCCGCCACCTGTCGTGGTTGGTGAGAGTTATTAATACACGGATTTATGGAGGGTTTAGGGTACCATACAAATGGTTTTGTGTGATGTAGATTCTACCTTGTGTTATGTTTTTTGGGCCAGGAGTGTGGTCATTTCACTCCGCAGGTGATGGTTGCGGCCCGTTCCATTTCCTATTTTGTTGGGATGCCATTGTTCTTATGTTGATCCTCCATTGTTGTCTGCTAGGGTTTGTATGGGTTTTATGCCAATCGAAATTGTTGTTGGGAGAGGGTAAATTATGGTTTATGGGCCCACATTTTTTGTGTTGATTTGTCGAAATTATTGTTTGCAAATGTTGGTTGGGGATTTTTGGGATGACCATTGTTGTGCTGCTCACCCAGAATGTATGTCTGCAAAGGTTGGTTTGGTCGACAGGAATTTCAGTGGTCGAATAGTCTTATTCTTCATGCTTTTACAAATTTCCTGTTATGTTTTTTTTTTAAATTGTAACTTTTATCTTGTTTTTGCAGGTCTTTTCCATGGCTAGCATTGAAGAGCTCTAATGAGGTTTGGGGTGACATTGTGGTGGCTTCTGTAGCTTCCGTGGTTCTTTGGTAGGATTCACAATCCTACCAACCACTACTCTGTGTTTTTTAACACTTCTACTCTGTGTTTTTTAACACTTCTACTCTGTGTTGGGGAAAATTTAGTGTCGCTGCAGTTCTATGACATTTTTTAAACTTTTGTTGGTAATTTTGAGTGAGTTATGCATTTCTTGTTATGGGCATATGCCATTAGTTTATGGTTGAGTCATTGTGCATATGTGACATATTGGTATCAATTTTTCTTTTATAATTATGTTGTATAATGTTTAACATGATGAGGATTTGTGTGAAAGGCCTGATCTCTAGTTCTCCTTCATGAAAAGGAGTATCTCTCCCTATGCACGCCCTCACCACCATTTTCCATTATGGAATTAAAATTCTACCATTCATTTATGGTTGAGTCATTGTGCATCTGCAAACATATTGATATCAATTTTGTTGTATAATTTTTTAACACGTCGTTGGGAAGAATTTAGCTCTCATTGCTTTATTCTGTGACATGTTTTTATTATGGGCATCTTCTATTCGTTTATGGTTGATTCATTGTGCATCTGCAAACATGTTGGTATCAAGTTTAACTCGCTATTAGGAAGAATTATCTCTCATTGCTATTGGGAATAATTTAGCTCTCAATGTTTCGGTAGTTAAATTATCTCATTAGTTCTGAAGTTCAATTTCTAGCCATTTTTATTTTTTTGTTTCATATTTTTAAGATGTTCAAGTTCCTGTTGGGGTAAGTAAAAGTTTTCCTTGCAATTTACTTTATGTTGAGATTCAACAAGAAAGATCCCAGTGAAAATTAAGCATCTACACTAGGATGAAGCCTCATGTTATTTGTAGATGGATGTCTATTTATAGATGCATGTCTATTTATATATGTATCTGCAAGTTATATTTGTAGATTTCATGTCTATTTATAGATGCATGTCGGCTATTATTATATCTTAATATTAGTTGGACAATAAACAATAATCTATTATCATTGAGCACTTGGAAATAGTTAACTAAAGTGGAAAATAAGTTATCTAAAGGAATTTCAAGTTAAGAGGTTGGTTGGCGAGACATGCAAGTCGACTTAGTTGTAACTGAGTGATTCAAAATTGTAACAAAGTTGGAAGTTCAGTTATAAAAGTTGTAAAGTAGTTTAACTTAGTTAAGTGAGTTAAAATCAATTGTGCTAGTTGTAACTGAAGATACACTAGTGAGAGATCAAGTGAATAAATTATTAATTAATTGAAAATTAGTGGCCTCGCATGCAACTGAATATTTACTACTATTAACTGCATGCATGTCGGATCCAGTGGAGACCTAGTTGAGTTCTAGGTGAAAGGGAAGATAACTATCAGTTGTGACATTATCCAGTTGCACACATGGAACCACACACACATTGGATGTGCCCATGAGGATTGTGCACTCAAGGAAAGCATGATTCCATTCCTTCAGGGATTGATATCAGCTGGGATTGTGCAGTGGAGGCAGGCTATATGGAGACAGTAAATTGGCTAAGGAACTTGCCAATTTTTGTATGACAATTTGAGATAGTTAGCTCATGTACTGAGAGCTCTTGGATTGGAGCTTTGTATGTAATTTTTTCATGATCCATGATATAATACATAATAGAAGATAGTGATTTTTTTAGCTATATTCTTTCTCTGGGTAAATTATCTTTGTTATGTGTGATTGATCTTTCTTCATGATATTGTAATTGGCAATTGTGTTTCAAATTCCGCAAAGATTTGTAGAAGCGATTATGTATTTAACATTAGCATATTATTGTTAGATCAGGAGGATCCAGGAAATACATGTATTTTGTATTAAATTTCTACATGGTATCGGAGCACAAGAGACTGCAGTAGTGAAGCAGGAGCTGAGTTTGTTAGTGGAAGGAATTCTAATTTGCAGAAATACTTTCTTAGTGCTACAGTTGATTCAAGATCGAAATGGATTTCAACGTATTGAGGTTAGAGTATGCACTTGAGGGAAGCTCAAACTACATTTCTTGGAAGGATAGGATGGAGGCGGTGCTTGAAGATAATCACTTGAAGGAATTCATTGACAATGATGTTCCTAAGCCTGCTTCGTCAGATGTTTCCAATCTTGATGGATGGCAAAAGAAAGTGGAAAAGGCGAGGAGGATTATGTTGGAGGGAGTACAAGACCACATTGTCTTAAGACTCCATGTGAAAGCTACACCATATGCTATGTGGAAGGCTTTGAAGGATCTTTTCCAAAGCAGTAGCGACCATAGGAAATTGGTGCTCAAAGATAAACTCAGGAAGATCAAGATGGAAAATGGCGACAACATTCCAAAGTATCTCACGAAATTTGTCCAATTTCAGGATGAACTGGGGAGTGTGGGAATAGCTATTTTTTATGATGATTTGGTGAGCTTGGATCTCTTGGGACTTCCTAAGAGTTGGCACAGTTATGAAGACTCTATTAACGGACGAGAAAAATTGCTGGATTCGGAATGAATGTGGTCGGATCTATTACAGGAGGAGTTCAGGTGAAACACTAGATATGGCTCTTCATCAAATCATGATGATGAAGAGGATTTTTCTTTGGCTGACAAGGTGAAGAAGAGGAAGGGGAAGAAATTACATTCCAAATCTGATTCTAAAGGCAAAAATATGGATATGTCCAAGGTGAAGTGTTTTAATTATCATGAACATGGGCATCTTGCTACTAACTGTCCGCAAAAGATGAAGAATAAGAAGGCTGCTGGAGATGCAGCTGGTGGATCCCTTGCCTCAGAATTTGAGCTTGAATTCTCTTTGATCACATGCATGGTGTCAAGTGCATTGGTATTGGTGTGGTATTTGGATAGTGGCGCTTCCTTTCACACGATGGGAGATAAGGAACTTTTCAGTGACTTGGAGGAGAAAGATCTCCATATGCATATAGAAATGGGGGATGAAAGATGGTACAATGTGACTATAATTGGTACCATTACCTTCCAGAGGGAGTTAGGTAAACCATTTCAATTGAAATATGTTATGCATGTTCCATGTTTGAAGAAAAAATTTGTCTCAGTTGCAATGTTGGAGGAAAGAGGCTATGACATTGTTTTTATCGATGGAAAAGATTTCCTGCAACATAAAACAATGGGTCAAGCCAAGAGGATATGGCTTTGATTTAAAAATATCTACAAGCTAGAGGTAGATGGATGTGATGCCATGATGGGAAAGGTGGAAAAAGTGATGAGACAAGATGAGGGCGAATTATGGCATGGGTGATTGGGCCATCTTCATCATAGAGCCGTGAAGTCATGCAATAAATATCTGCTGGAATTCCAATAGGAACACTTTCTCAGTTATATCACTGCAAGGGTTGCACCACGGGGAAGTATTTAAAGTCCACCTTTCATGAGAAGGATAACCGTGCTTCTTGGAACCCTGAGAGATTTCACACAGACGTGTGTGGACCGTTCTCAGTTGCTTCAATAAAAAAACATAAGTACTATGTTATTTTTGTTGATGAATTTTCTTGTAAATGTTGGATATTCTTCATGCAGAAGAAGGATAAAAAATTATCAAAGTTCTATGAGTTTAAGGCGTTGGTGGAGAAAGAGTTGGGGAAGCAAGTGAAGGCTTTGAGGAGCGATAATGGTGGAGAATACATCTCTAATGAATTCAATAACATCTGCATCAAAGAAGGAATTCGAAGAGAAATCATAGTGCCTCATAACCCATAGCAAAATGGGGTCACAGAGAGGAGGAGTAGAACGATCGTGGGTGCAGCACGAGTGGTATTGCATGATCAAGGCCTACCAATGCATTTGTGGGTGGAAGAATGCAACACTGAAGTTTATGTGCAAAACCATTTTCCTGATAGAATATTTGGAATGAGTACACCTGAAGAAGCTTTCATTGGTAAGAAACCAGATGTTTCACACCTTAATATTTTTGGCTCATCTGTTTATGTGCATGTGACCAAGGACGCCAAGAAGAAGATAGAGTCGACTTATGAAGTTGGGATTTTTTTGGGGTATATAGAAACACCTCATAATTATTGTGTGTATTTTCCAAACATTTGAATGACTATGGTGCGATGGGATATAAAATTCGATGAGGGGAAAGCCATGTGGTTGTTGCTTGAGAGGGAGCTAGACTTGCATGTGGAGGAAGAACTATTCATTCCCAAAGATGAATCTCTAGATGTGGATCAGCCATAGGAGGAGATTCATGGAGTGGAGGAGTCCACTCATGCAGAGCCAACCATCAAAACTGGCAGAAGGTGTACCAAAAAAGCTGATAGGTTGAGACTTGATGCTGCATAGAATGTAGAAGCCCCTACTTCATAGTGCAGAAAAAGACATTTTCCTGACCAATTTAATGGATACATAGCTCTCATGAGGAAATGTATTGTGACTGAACCATCTTCCGCTCAGGAAGCAGTGCAGGAGCCCACATGGGTAGATGCAATGGTGGAGGAGTATGAATCCATTATCAAAAGTAGTGCTTGGGAAATTGTTCCAAGGCCTCTTGATAAATTAGTGGTAGGTTCGAGATGGATTTACAAGGTAAATCAAGTTGCTGATGGGAGTGTTGAGAAATACAAGTCCATATTTGTGGCCTAGGGATTATCGCAGATCGAGGGGGTAGATTATGAAGATAATTTTCACCTGTCGCAAGGTATTCTTCCATAAGGAAAATCTTTTCTCTCCCAGCGTAGAGGGGTTGCCACATTCATTAGATGGATGTGAAGACTTTGTTTCTTATTGGGATCATTGAGGAAGAGGTGTACATAGAGCAGCTTGAATGTTTTTAGATCTTCAACAGCGAGATGCATGTGTGCCAACTCAAAAGAGTATTGTATGGGATGAAGCAATCACCACGTGCTTGGTACACTCAGATATACAACTATTTCCCGCACTGGGCTTCATAAAAGGTGAAGCAAATGCAAACCTATACCAAATTGTGGTGGAGGGTAAAATTTTAATCACTTTTATTTATGTTGATGATTTAATATTGACTGGTGATGAGCATCTGATACACTCATGCAAGGATGATCTTGCAAAGGAGTTCAAGATAAAGGATATGGGCCTCCTTCATTATTTCCTTGGATTGGAAATATGGCAGTGAGATAGTGAAAATTTTGTGTCTCAAGGCAAGTATACAAGGTCGATACTGGGTAAGTTTCGCATGGAGGGCTACAAACCCATGGATACTCCTCTTCCAGGAAGCTGGAGGAAAGAGGATGCTACTTCTGGAGAGGTAGTGGATACTACTGTCTATCGGCAGTTAGTGGGTTCGCTAATGTATCTAGTGAACACGAGACCGTACATTTTCTATGTTGTTAAGCAGCTGAGTCAAGCTATGGTTAAGCCTACCAAGCTCTTTTGGAAGGCGGGAAAGCATGTCCTGAGATACCTGAGGGGCACATTAGAGTATGGCTTATGGTACATATAGACGAATGAAGTGAAGTTTCATGGCTTCATGGATGCAGATTGGGCGGGCAGCCCAGCGGACAGAAAGAGCACATCAAGGAGGATGTTAAGTATCGGGTGTACAATTGTTTCTTGGTACAACAGGAACTAGAGATCCGTGGCACTTAGTTCAATGGAAGCCGAATACATGCCAGTGAGTCAAGCTGCATGTGAGGCTATCTGGATGAGTAATATCTTGATTGGTTTATTTGGTTCTCATTTATATCTGATAGTGATTCATTGTGATAATCAAAGTTGCATTAAAATCTCGATTAATCATGTGTTTCATGATCGATCTAAGCATATAGATATCTGGTACCACCATCTCAAAGATTGTGTGCAGAGGAGAATCATGTTGCTTCAGTACATTCCTATGGAAGATCAAGATGCAAATATTCTGAAGAAGGCGCTCACCAAGAGAAAATTGGAATACCATAGAGACAGGATCAGGGTGAAGGATAATCCCTTTCTTGTTGAGAGGGAGTGTTGAGATTCAACAAGAAATATACTAGTGAAAATTAAGCACCTACACTAGGATGGAGCCTCAGGTTACTTTTAGGCAGATGTCTATTTATATATGCATGAGAAAATTCTATTTATAGATGCATGTCTATTTATAGATGTATGTCCAAGTTCTATTTATAGATTGCATGTCTATTTATAAATGCATATTGGCTATTATTATCCCTCAATATTAGTTGGAAAATAAAAAATAATATATTCTCAAGGAGCACTTCAAAATAGTTAACTGAAGTGGAAAATCAATTAGCTAAAGGAATTTCAAGTTAAGAGGTTGGTTGGTGGGACATGCAAGTGGACTTAGTTGTAACTGAGTGATTCGAAGTTGTAACAGAGTTGGAAGTGCAGTTATGAAAGCTATAAAGTAGTTTAACTCATTTAAGTGAGTTAAACTCAGTTGTGCTAGTTGTAACTGAAGATACACTAGTGAGAGATCAAGTGAATTAATTATTAATTAATTCACAATCAGTGGCCTCACATGCAACTGAAGATTTACTACTATTAACTGCATGCATTTAAGATCCAGTGGAGACCCAGTTGAGTTCTAGGTGAAAGGGAAGATAACTATTAGTTGTGACATTATTCGGTTGCACACGTGTAACCACGCACACATTGGATCTACCCATGATAATTGTGCAGTCAAGGCAATCATGATTCCATTCATTGAGGGATTGCTATCAGTTGGGATTACACAGTGGAGACAGGCTATTTTGAGACAGTCAATTGGCTAAGGAACTTGCCAATTTCTGTATGACATTATGAGACAATTACCTCATGTACTGAGAGCTCTTGGATTCGAGCTACTTCTATGGGTGTCCAGGCTTTGAATTTTGAGTTCATTTTTCTATTGGTGCACTAATCTTCAAGGCGATGTTATTTATTTAATCGTAGCCTTCAAGTTTAAAGTTTTTTAATGTAATTCTAAATTGTGAACCATTTTTCAGGAAAATGAAAATGGCTTAGCCAACATTAGTCTAAATTGATATGATATGATTTTAGTGGACAATGGAGTGGACAATGTGATAGAGTATGGAATATTTTAATTAACAGAGTTTATTGTAGGGTTATATGTTGGCATTTTTTTATGCTGACATTATTTTTTTTGCAAAGAATTTATGGCATAGTGTTATATGTAACAGAGAGCTATATGCATACTTTACATTTTATATTGAAGCTTTGTAATTTTGAGTGAATTTTGTTGTTATGGGTATCTTCCATTCATTTATGGTTGAGTCATTGTGTTAGAGATCCTTGATGCCATCTACAAACATATTGGTATTGAGTTTTATTTTATAATTTTGTTGTATAATTGTTTAACTTGAATTTAGCTCTCATTTCTATTGGGAATAATTTAGCTCTGGATGTTTCAGTAGTTAAATTATTTCATTAGTTCTATTATGAAACCATCTCCAAAAATAGAAGAAAAGAGAGATCAATGCCTTATAAATCAACCACTTTGAGGGGGAAACCTCCAATACATTACATAAATGAAAAATTATTGGATAATACAAATGACCAAAACCTCCTTCTATATATAGGAGTCCATGGGGCCACAATATTATCCTAGCCGACCTAATAATAATAATGTAAGGGCACAATAATAACAATATTGGGGTTATAGGGGTACAAAAATAACAATAAGGGGGCTACACTAATAACAATAAGGGACTAAACTAGTAATATTAGGGACCTAACAAGTTCTGAAGTTCAATTTTCAGCCATGTTTTTTCTGTTTCAACTTTTAAAGATGTTCAAGTTCTTGTTGGGGTAATTAAAACTATTCACTGTTTTTTCCTGTGTTGTTAGTTGAGTTATGTAGCATGTAGTGATGTCATATTATGTGTTCAGGAAAAAATAACATCATACAATATAAAATAAATAACAAAACTAGTATAAATAGGTATGCTTTGCAACATGTTGTGTGTGGATAGATATGTGAGATATGGTTTGTGAAGTATGATGAAAACATTTGAATTATACTTAGTGTAGTAGACAGTAAATCTAGTATCTATTTAGATAAAAAAAAGTCTAAACATATAGAAAAAAACCATACATCATACAATATCAAAAAACTAACAGAACTAACAACATTCTCATGTCATTTCGTCAGAATGTTCCATTATAATAGACTATAGATGTTCCTCCTAAGATAAATTTTGGTTACAATGCCACATATAGTATGTAATAAATCAACCTTCATATGACAAGTAAAATAGACAGTCCATCCAAAATCCGCATCATAATGTGGTTACAACCAAAAACATATAACACCCCTATTCTTTATGCCCTTGAGAATATTCAGTGACAAACCCTGAGTTGCCTAATTGAACCAAGTAGACTAGCATTCCTAAGAAGGATTGATTAGGTTGTGATTAATTGCTTCCATTTAATTGAGACTAATCTGTCCCTTCGAACCATAGACAAATTGAGTACCCATACCTCACACTTGCGCTAAGTGGAAGTGTGTGATGAGCATACATTGAATTCACACCTCCTGTGGTAGGAATAAGGCAAGTGGTTAAACCTCCATTTTGATAGTGAGGCACTTAAATGTTTATGAGGTCTTGGAATAAGGGTGTATTATTTGCAATATTGTCCAATGTGTTGGAAATTTCTCTGATTTTATCAACTGTGCTTGCATTTATGTCAACCATGTCAGTCATCCCTTGTTCCTTTTCAAGAATTTGTTTAGCCTTTCTTGCTTCATTTTCCTGTCTTGCCATTTGTTTTTGTTGCTCCTTCTCTTGCTTTTCTCTCTCTCTTTCAAGCCTTTCAGCTGCTCGATGTTGTGCTATGAAAACCCTTGTTGCCTTCTTCTCCTTGGCTTGATCCTTTTTTTTTTCTATTTTAATTCCTGAATTTCAACTTTTTTCTTTTCAGACTCAACTAAGAGTTTTATATAGTATTATGAGGTGAGTAAATGTGAATTTAAAACCAAACTAAGTCTACTAGGTGTTCCTTGCTTCTTTTTCATTGACAATATTTCTAATGGTAGCTTTAGGAACCACCCAAGTAACTTCTCCACACCCCCCCCCCCCCACCTTCATGTCATTGCTTGGCACTTTCCTTTCAATATCCGTGACAATTGATTGAACTATATTGTTATCTTCATCTGGTCCCTCATTATGTGTTTCATCTTCTTCCATTGATCTGTTGTCCACAAAAAATGAGCAATTTCATCGTTCAGTTCAGTCGGTTGTGAAGGCATGTTCATAGTTTGTTCATTGGTTCTTGAGACACTATGTTCGTTCAAATTAATCATGGATTTTGCCAACCATGACGGTGGGTTTACTTGGCTTGGCAATGTCAATTTTTTCATTTTCAATGTCACTAACAATATCAACAATTTCATTTTCAACTACATCTGCATTGACAATATCAGAAATTTCATTTTCAACTACATCTACATTGTCAATTGCATGTTCAACAATGTCATTAACAATATCAACAACAAAAGTTCCATGTTCTTGAGTTGGTACAACAACCTCCATGTTGCTATCAATTTGTTCTTGAATATACTATGTTTCACATACCTACTCATAATCATCATCATATAATTGGCCTTGAGAGAGGTAAAATATTACCAAGTGCAGCCACATCAACATGGTCATGTACTTCTTCTTGCACTTTAACATCTGTTTCGACATGCTCTTCTTCCTGACCATCCAGTGCATGAAATGCCTGGCTAAAACCAATATCATGCATAAGACCATCATAATTCAGTGGCCATATTCCTATCCTCCTAAAGCCAGCCTTGATATTTGATGGTGTTAGAGCCCTTTTAAAAGCTTTAATTGCAAGCTCTAATAGCTTGAACCTTTTCACCTCAGCCCCTGGATTCTTTGCCATCCATGTAGCATGCTCTGACCTGAAATATTTCTTGAAAGGGCCAAACACACTAACATCAAGGGGTTCCAATCTGTGAGTGGTATGAGTGGGAAATATTAAAAGGTCAATGCCAAAATTTTTTTCTTCCTCAATTGTATGTACATCCATTGGATTACATGGCCATCTAATATCAATAGGTGCTTGTTATTAGGTGAGACACCACCTAGGACAACAGCAAAGTGGTGAAGCCAATTTAAAAAAAAATATTTAGTCATCCATGCATGGGGATGTGCAGCCATGCATGCACCTGGTTCACAATTTTTTATATAGTTTTTCAACTGATTTTTACTTTTGAATAGATAAAATCCTAGGATTGAAGCACAAATTGCATTGGCACAACATAAAATGGTTATCCAATCCCTTCTCTTAGGCAAAATCTTTGGCACGTTTCGCCTCCCTCTCTAGGAAATTACCTGCATGTCACAATTCCTTCTCGCCTGTAAACCTATTTCATCATAGTTCCATATATGGTATGCACCATAAGAATGTTTATCGTATGCACTAGAAGGAGTGTCATAAAACTTACATACAACTACATGGCACAAATTTAATGTTTTGTCTCAGTCAATTCCCTCGGATGTATGCAATACAAGGTCTGGATGCCTTTTTCTAAACCAAAACCACCATGATTTACCAGGAAACCCATCTTTGAATGGGTTTTTCCTCCCTTGAAAATTTTGAGAAATTGTGGATTTGAGTTGTATTAACTCTATCCCATGTCCCAATTGGGCCATTTCTTTACACCAACCAACCACCTTGGCCTCCTCCTCTTCAGTAATAACTGTAATAGGCCCTCTACATTTGGTATGGGTGAGCCCATTTATCCAATAACGTATTGATGAGGGAGGAATACCATGTTTCTTTACAGATGCCCAAACTGAATATCCATTAAACTCTATGTATTAAATTGCAGCTAACATTTCTTCTTTTTCCCAACCTCTTATAGCATTGATCTTTTTAGTTGAACTTGCCTCTTAGACTGTGGTTGACGGTGGCTGTGTGAGTTATGGTGTGACAACATCAGCTTCAGCCACATGGTCATCCTCAACAACATTACTTGGAGCATTGTTGACATTCACATCACCTATCCTTTCCTCATCTGATGAAGTGTGTAGCAGTTGGGCACCCCTAGTCACTCTTATGTCACTTCTCCTTGTACGAGATACAAAACTAACTCTTGCCATAGATGCAACTACCTACAGAATTATTGCATGCATTTAGTTCAGAATAATTGAAAAGTATGCTTTCATACAAGTCAAACATATCTCTATTTTATTACAGGAATTGTCAACATGTATGTTAGTAGCATCTCAAGAGATTTTCATACATATGGTTTTTTGACAGTATCCTTAAAAAAAAAATCTACAGATGGAACTAGTTGTATGTCTTCAAATATATCAGTGATTATTGTTTTGAAAACCTTTTTTTACACTTAAAATATAATGACCGTTTTGATAACTTATTTTTACACTTAAAATATAATGATTGCTTTGATAATTTTTTTATAAAAGCTAATACTATTTCCTATTATTTGGCTTTACAAATCAAAAGGGACATGTTTCATTTTCAGTTGACTACATGCCAAACTATTTTTACTACTTTCAGGTTCAGGTTTGTCCAAGATGCATATTAGATAAATATATGACTGTTTTAGTGATTTATCAATAATTATTGTTAGTGAACGAAAATCGGTCATACAGATTTTAATTCTGGTATCTTGAGTGCTTACTCTTTGCAAAATATGATAATCTTTATGTCTGTCGAGGATGACAGGAATAGTGAGGCCTGTCAATACCTCGTGACCTGCTAAAGGCACAATTACAGTCCCAATTTGAACCTTCATGGGCTTTCATCAAACACTTTGAGACTAGATAGAAATATATAAATGTCATTTCAGAGCTTGCAAGAATAATTTCCAAAATAGTAAGATTTCTTAAGTGCACTGAACTTAAAAATTTCCCGCGTATTCAGAAAGATAAATTAGTGCAATATATGCTTTTTGATGATGTTATGGGGTATATAGTGCAATTTAAGATAGCCTCATGACACCTTTTGATTATTTGAGTAGTTTCTCTGAATTAGAATTCTTGCTTTGCAACTTTCTAAGATTGAAAATACTATTCAATCTGGTATGTACTCTCGTTTGAGAATTTTGAATGTTAATGATTTTTCCCTGCAACTTGAACATGGCTCTCAACTATTTGTCTTGGAATTGAAGATTTCTTTAGTGTATATTCATATTAAACTAAAGCATGTTGTGTAATTATCTAAGCGATATATAAGATCCTATAATAATAATAATACAGAGCATGATTTTATAGATAATGGTCACTAGTTCCATGAGTGCATTTCTTCCCTTCCCATTTATAACAGTTTACAATGTATGACTCTCATAATCTCTTCATCATTTTCCATATACAAAGGCCTATCATAATAATAATATAGAGCATGATTTTATTTTTAGCCTCTTGTTTATAGGAAGCGAAAGGAGCACTATTTAACTTATTCGAGACACTTAGGGTTGAGCTTATTAGTAAATCTGTAACAGTTACTATTGTGTCTCCTGGTTTTATATAGTCTAAATTAACATCCATATAATGGTCGGCAAGAGAAATATTAGACCACTAATGTCTAATGTATCTTACAAAGCAGTCTCATGATTTATAATGCTTTAGGAAGACAAGAATTTTTGGACCAATAAAAGGTCTTACATCTGAACATAGCTGAAGGTCTTGAGAGATCTTACTTAGGCACAAATAAGGTCATAGGTCTTGGGAGGTCTACCCTGAAGCTATAGTGAAGGCTCTATATGTTTTGTTAGCTCTTGGAAGGTCTTACCTGAAGCAATAGTCATGGTCCTGTAAGTTTTGTTAGTTGAGCTTCCTCAACTCTTCCTTTAAAGTGATGCTTAAGGTCCTCATTAGTCTTCTAGAAGCCTACAAGGTAAATGTATTATTCACTTAATCAAAGGAATACTTTGTTCAGTCTAGGAGGCTTCCAACAAATTCAATGTTATATTTTGTAGTGTTCAATCTGTGCCATTAGGTTCTCATTGGGCTTACCTTTGGTACAAGCCTAGACGGTAAAGGTGTTGGGATTATCTTTGATGGAAACTTAGAAGGTAAAGGTCTTAGTCACATAGTTGGATGACGTGTTTGTTCAGTGTAGAAGGCCTCCAACAAATTCAATGTTATGTTGTGAATTATTCAATCTTCCATCTTTAATATTCCATCTTTAGGACTTCAATAGATTCAATGTTATGTTCCCCATGACGACAACAGAGGATGCCACATGAGAAATTGTTGATGGTGCATTGAGGAAAAAGTGAGATGTGATAACTACTAGGTGGTATTCATACTTGTTGTGGTTCAGAATTATGCCATGAAATTTTGGAAGGCCACCCAAAGTATTCATCCAATGACAAACCCCTACAAGAGGAGTAGAGATTATTTGCAATTCTGTTTTGGGGAAATTTAACATACACATTCTCTTTAAAACATTGAACTTTCCTAGGCATTTGGATGAATTTTTGTTCAACTATAAACGAGTTATGTTCTTTGTTATGTTATTTTTCATCTATAGCTATCCATACTAGCCAATACTCTGCATTATGGTTGTGTCCTATTTCATTTAGAACATAAGAAAATAGAAAATATATATATATTTTTTCATGAAAATTAAACTGTAAGAAAATTGAAATAAAGACATAGAAATGAGAATAAGAAAATTGAAACAAAGGCTCAGAAATGAAAATAAAAGTGTAAGAAAACTAAAATAAAGACTCAGAAATTAAAATAAAACTATAAGAAAATTGTGTTGTAATTGAAAAGATTAAGGTGTGTTCTATGTTGGTTTGTCTCCAGTGTTGGTGAATAGTTTGAATGTGAAACATGCAACTTCAACAGTGGTTGAACTTCTTTATAGTATTTTGCAGTTGAATTTAATTGGTCAAAATGATGAACATGGATTGCAACGGCTTCATTTTTCATGTGTGATCAGGATTGAATTTGATGTGATCCAATAGCTGGGAATTTGTTTTCTTGATCCATGTTCTTTGATCTATTTTAATGGGAAATAGAATAGTTTGAATGTCATTTATTGAAATTAATGGGTGGGTGCCATTTATTGTACACAGTTGGTTCAAATGTTGTTATTGGGTGGGAGTCATTTATTGAATACAATGGGTTTAAATGTTGAATAAAACAGTAGTTATGGCTGACATGCATTAACTTTTATTATGTGCACGTATGAATATTTAGTTGGGATATACAACATCAGTTATGATGAGTGGGCTTAAAGTGACTGCTAGTTTGTAATTGACCATTTCAGAAGGATAAATGGTTTTATGAGGTTTCTAGTTGAGACAATAGGATTTGTACCCTTAATACTTATTAAACTATTTAGCTTGTACTTCTCGAACATACCATTTTGGAAGGATAAATGATTTTATGAGTTTTCTAGTTATGGACCGTTGTCAGCCACTCAATGACTTGGGAAATTTTGAGCATAACTTAAAATATATTTGGATAGACCATTTTGGAAGGATAAATTATTTTATTAGTTTTATAGTTATGGACCGTTGTCGGCCCACTCAATGACTTGAGAAATTTTGAACATCACTTGAAATATATTTGGACTTAAAGTTATTTGTTTTTGTTTAAATTGGATAGACCATTTTGGAAGGATAAATAATTTTATGAGTTTTCTAGTTATGGACCGTTGTCAGCCCACTCAATGACTTGGGGAATTTTGAACATAACTTAAAATATATTTGGACTTAAAGTTATTTGTTTTTGTTTAATTATTAGTTATATATATGTCAATTTTTAGTGGATTGGTGGGCCCACCAGTAATATAACAATTACTCATCCCTACACAACATTAAACATCTCTCCCCTAATTCCAACACATATCCAAAAACAAAAAGAATAAGAAGAAAGAAGAAGCAATATTTGGAGAATCACAGAGCATGAGGAAAGTACGAAATAACTTGATGAATAATCAGAGTACCCCGACTACCCAATATTATAGAGTAGCTGCACTATTGTTAAAAACAACGTTAATATTTTATTTCGATTATCACAACATGTTGTAAACTTACTACATAGAGACAAAATTAATACAACTGTGTGTACCCTATATTGGCCGATTTTGTATCGTCAATTTACGTCTTATATGATAGTGATAGTGGCCTGATTGATTAAACAGTAATCCCTTTGGAAGTATGAGTACTGCAATTAGCTTGGTTC
This sequence comes from Pinus albicaulis, assembly GCA_034641835.2. NCBI lineage: Eukaryota > Viridiplantae > Streptophyta > Pinopsida > Pinales > Pinaceae > Pinus > Pinus albicaulis. The sequence continues at coordinate 1,418,919,298 of CM076581.1, read as the reverse complement.
TCTGAATTGAATATGGATTGGTTGAGAGCCTGAATAAATTCAGCGGAGGAGTACTTGGTTGCGGTAGGTGGCATTTTGTCACAATTATTTCAACTGAAGTCTCTAATCCAAGATGTGTTCTCAAATACTCTGCGACGGCTAGGGGAACAACTATATCCTCCTCGCTTTGAATGATATAGCACAGTGCCTGGACATGATGCAAAATTGCCCTCCAATCACTCTCAAACACTGTTCTACCAACAAACACAACGATATTTGTCGTTCATATTGAGAAATGTATGACTGAATTCCTTAAATGTAGCGGGAGCATCTATACCTCGAGCCAGGGGAGTGAAGCCGGAAACCCAAGCTGTGAAATTCGATTCCATGGCAGACAGAAATTACTTTATATCTTCCTGTCTGAATCCTACTTCATAACCAACATCATTCAAATTCCTGTAGATTGAGTAATGTGTCTACACATCAATGCATGAAAATGACAGCCATCTGTTACACAGTAATTTGTCACCGTCCCTACCTTTTCCCGTCCCACACGTTGGAGGGCCCATTCTGTGACCTGTGAGCAATGTCATGCCTTGAAACCATTATCATTGCATTCCTCTAAACATGAGCTTCAATTGCCCTGAAGACATATCCTTGCAAAAAACCATAAAAACATTCCTTTTTGCATTGGCACGAGTATCC